>OY821520.1:6697457-6872457 GCA_963682025.1 Cordilura impudica
AAAATTAAAAATTAAAAATTAAAAATTAAAAATTAAAAATTAAAAATTAAAAATTAAAAATTAAAAATTAAAAATTAAAAATTAAAAATTAAAAATTAAAAATTAAAAATTAAAAATTAAAAATTAAAAATTAAAAATTAAAAATTAAAAATTAAAAATTAAAAATTAAAAATTAAAAATTAAAAATTAAAAATTAAAAATTAAAAATTAAAAATTAAAAATTAAAAATTAAAAATTAAAAATTAAAAATTAAAAATTAAAAATTAAAAATTAAAAATTAAAAATTAAAAATTAAAAATTAAAAATTAAAAATTAAAAATTAAAAATTAAAAATTAAAAATTAAAAATTAAAAATTAAAAATTAAAAATTAAAAATTAAAAATTAAAAATTAAAAATTAAAAATTAAAAATTAAAAATTAAAAATTAAAAATTAAAAATTAAAAATTAAAAATTAAAAATTAAAAATTAAAAATTAAAAATTAAAAATTAAAAATTAAAAATTAAAAATTAAAAATTAAAAATTAAAAATTAAAAATTAAAAATTAAAAATTAAAAATTAAAAATTAAAAATTAAAAATTAAAAATTAAAAATTAAAAATTAAAAATTAAAAATTAAAAATTAAAAATTAAAAATTAAAAATTAAAAATTAAAAATTAAAAATTAAAAATTAAAAATTAAAAATTAAAAATTAAAAATTAAAAATTAAAAATTAAAAATTAAAAATTAAAAATTAAAATTTAAAAATTAAAAATTAAAAGTTAAAAATTAAAAATTAAAAATTAAAAATTAAAAATTAAAAATTAAAAATTAAAAATTAAAAATTAAAAATTAAAAATTAAAAATTAAAAATTAAAAATTAAAAATAAAAAATTAAAAATTAAAAATTAAAAATTAAAAATTAAAATTAAAAATTAAAAATTAAAAATTAAAAATTAAAATTAAAAATTAAAAATTAAAAATTAAAAATTAAAAATTAAAAATTAAAAATTAAAAATTAAAAATTAAAAATTAAAAATTAAAAATTAAAAATTAAAAATTAAAAATTAAAAATTAAAAATTAAAAATTAAAAATTAAAAATTAAAAATTAAAAATTAAAAATTAAAAATTAAAAATTAAAAATTAAAAATTAAAAATTAAAAATTAAAAATTAAAAATTAAAAATTAAAAATTAAAAATTAAAAATTAAAAATTAAAAATTAAAAATTAAAAATTAAAAATTAAAAATTAAAAATTAAAAATTAAAAATTAAAAATTAAAAATTAAAAATTAAAAATTAAAAATTAAAAATTAAAAATTAAAAATTAAAAATTAAAAATTAAAAATTAAAAATTAAAAATTAAAAATTAAAAATTAAAAATTAAAAATTAAAAATTAAAAATTAAAAATTAAAAATTAAAAATTAAAAATTAAAAATTAAAAATTAAAAATTAAAAATTAAAAATTAAAAATTAAAAATTAAAAATTAAAAATTAAAAATTAAAAATTAAAAATTAAAAATTAAAAATTAAAAATTAAAAATTAAAAATTAAAAATTAAAAATTAAAAATTAAAAATTAAAAATTAAAAATTAAAAATTAAAAATTAAAAATTAAAAATTAAAAATTAAAAATTAAAAATTAAAAATTAAAAATTAAAAATTAAAAATTAAAAATTAAAAATTAAAAATTAAAAATTAAAAATTAAAAATTAAAAATTAAAAATTAAAAATTAAAAATTAAAAATTAAAAATTAAAAATTAAAAATTAAAAATTAAAAATTAAAAATTAAAAATTAAAAATTAAAAATTAAAAATTAAAAATTAAAAATTAAAAATTAAAAATTAAAAATTAAAAATTAAAAATTAAAAATTAAAAATTAAAAATTAAAAATTAAAAATTAAAAATTAAAAATTAAAAATTAAAAATTAAAAATTAAAAATTAAAAATTAAAAATTAAAAATTAAAAATTAAAAATTAAAAATTAAAAATTAAAAATTAAAAATTAAAAATTAAAAATTAAAAATTAAAAATTAAAAATTAAAAATTAAAAATTAAAAATTAAAAATTAAAAATTAAAAATTAGAAATTAAAAATTAAAAATTAAAAATTAAAAATTAAAAATTAAAAATTAAAAATTAAAAATTAAAAATTAAAAATTAAAAATTAAAAATTAAAAATTAAAAATTAAAAATTAAAAATTAAAAATTAAAAATTAAAAATTAAAAATTAAAAATTAAAAATTAAAAATTAAAAATTAAAAATTAAAAATTAAAAATTAAAAATTAAAAATTAAAAATTAAAAATTAAAAATTAAAAATTAAAAATTAAAAATTAAAAATTAAAAATTAAAAATTAAAAATTAAAAATTAAAAATTAAAAATTAAAAATTAAAAATTAAAAATTAAAAATTAAAAATTAAAAATTAAAAATTAAAAATTAAAAATTAAAAATTAAAAATTAAAAATTAAAAATTAAAAATTAAAAATTAAAAATTAAAAATTAAAAATTAAAAATTAAAAATTAAAAATTAAAAATTAAAAATTAAAAATTAAAAATTAAAAATTAAAAATTAAAAATTAAAAATTAAAAATTAAAAATTAAAAATTAAAAATTAAAAATTAAAAATTAAAAATTAAAAATTAAAAATTAAAAATTAAAAATTAAAAATTAAAAATTAAAAATTAAAAATTAAAAATTAAAAATTAAAAATTAAAAATTAAAAATTAAAAATTAAAAATTAAAAATTAAAAATTAAAAATTAAAAATTAAAAATTAAAAATTAAAAATTAAAAATTAAAAATTAAAAATTAAAAATTAAAAATTAAAAATTAAAAATTAAAAATTAAAAATTAAAAATTAAAAATTAAAAATTAAAAATTAAAAATTAAAAATTAAAAATTAAAAATTAAAAATTAAAAATTAAAAATTAAAAATTAAAAATTAAAAATTAAAAATTAAAAATTAAAAATTAAAAATTAAAAATTAAAAATTAAAAATTAAAAATTAAAAATTAAAAATTAAAAATTAAAAATTAAAAATTAAAAATTAAAAATTAAAAATTAAAAATTAAAAATTAAAAATTAAAAATTAAAAATTAAAAATTAAAAATTAAAAATTAAAAATTAAAAATTAAAAATTAAAAATTAAAAATTAAAAATTAAAAATTAAAAATTAAAAATTAAAAATTAAAAATTAAAAATTAAAAATTAAAAATTAAAAATTAAAAATTAAAAATTAAAAATTAAAAATTAAAAATTAAAAATTAAAAATTAAAAATTAAAAATTAAAAATTAAAAATTAAAAATTAAAAATTAAAAATTAAAAATTAAAAATTAAAAATTAAAAATTAAAAATTAAAAATTAAAAATTAAAAATTAAAAATTAAAAATTAAAAATTAAAAATTAAAAATTAAAAATTAAAAATTAAAAATTAAAAATTAAAAATTAAAAATTAAAAATTAAAAATTAAAAATTAAAAATTAAAAATTAAAAATTAAAAATTAAAAATTAAAAATTAAAAATTAAAAATTAAAAATTAAAAATTAAAAATTAAAAATTAAAAATTAAAAATTAAAAATTAAAAATTAAAAATTAAAAATTAAAAATTAAAAATTAAAAATTAAAAATTAAAAATTAAAAATTAAAAATTAAAAATTAAAAATTAAAAATTAAAAATTAAAAATTAAAAATTAAAAATTAAAAATTAAAAATTAAAAATTAAAAATTAAAAATTAAAAATTAAAAATTAAAAATTAAAAATTAAAAATTAAAAATTAAAAATTAAAAATTAAAAATTAAAAATTAAAAATTAAAAATTAAAAATTAAAAATTAAAAATTAAAAATTAAAAATTAAAAATTAAAAATTAAAAATTAAAAATTAAAAATTAAAAATTAAAAATTAAAAATTAAAAATTAAAAATTAAAAATTAAAAATTAAAAATTAAAAATTAAAAATTAAAAATTAAAAATTAAAAATTAAAAATTAAAAATTAAAAATTAAAAATTAAAAATTAAAAATTAAAAATTAAAAATTAAAAATTAAAAATTAAAAATTAAAAATTAAAAATTAAAAATTAAAAATTAAAAATTAAAAATTAAAAATTAAAAATTAAAAATTAAAAATTAAAAATTAAAAATTAAAAATTAAAAATTAAAAATTAAAAATTAAAAATTAAAAATTAAAAATTAAAAATTAAAAATTAAAAATTAAAAATTAAAAATTAAAAATTAAAAATTAAAAATTAAAAATTAAAAATTAAAAATTAAAAATTAAAAATTAAAAATTAAAAATTAAAAATTAAAAATTAAAAATTAAAAATTAAAAATTAAAAATTAAAAATTAAAAATTAAAAATTAAAAATTAAAAATTAAAAATTAAAAATTAAAAATTAAAAATTAAAAATTAAAAATTAAAAATTAAAAATTAAAAATTAAAAATTAAAAATTAAAAATTAAAAATTAAAAATTAAAAATTAAAAATTAAAAATTAAAAATTAAAAATTAAAAATTAAAAATTAAAAATTAAAAATTAAAAATTAAAAATTAAAAATTAAAAATTAAAAATTAAAAATTAAAAATTAAAAATTAAAAATTAAAAATTAAAAATTAAAAATTAAAAATTAAAAATTAAAAATTAAAAATTAAAAATTAAAAATTAAAAATTAAAAATTAAAAATTAAAAATTAAAAATTAAAAATTAAAAATTAAAAATTAAAAATTAAAAATTAAAAATTAAAAATTAAAAATTAAAAATTAAAAATTAAAAATTAAAAATTAAAAATTAAAAATTAAAAATTAAAAATTAAAAATTAAAAATTAAAAATTAAAAATTAAAAATTAAAAATTAAAAATTAAAAATTAAAAATTAAAAATTAAAAATTAAAAATTAAAAATTAAAAATTAAAAATTAAAAATTAAAAATTAAAAATTAAAAATTAAAAATTAAAAATTAAAAATTAAAAATTAAAAATTAAAAATTAAAAATTAAAAATTAAAAATTAAAAATTAAAAATTAAAAATTAAAAATTAAAAATTAAAAATTAAAAATTAAAAATTAAAAATTAAAAATTAAAAATTAAAAATTAAAAATTAAAAATTAAAAATTAAAAATTAAAAATTAAAAATTAAAAATTAAAAATTAAAAATTAAAAATTAAAAATTAAAAATTAAAAATTAAAAATTAAAAATTAAAAATTAAAAATTAAAAATTAAAAATTAAAAATTAAAAATTAAAAATTAAAAATTAAAAATTAAAAATTAAAAATTAAAAATTAAAAATTAAAAATTAAAAATTAAAAATTAAAAATTAAAAATTAAAAATTAAAAATTAAAAATTAAAAATTAAAAATTAAAAATAAAAATTAAAAATTAAAAATTAAAAATTAAAAATTAAAAATTAAAAATTAAAAATTAAAAATTAAAAATTAAAAATTAAAAATTAAAAATTAAAAATTAAAAATTAAAAATTAAAAATTAAAAATTAAAAATTAAAAATTAAAAATTAAAAATTAAAAATTAAAAATTAAAAATTAAAAATTAAAAATTAAAAATTAAAAATTAAAAATTAAAAATTAAAAATTAAAAATTAAAAATTAAAAATTAAAAATTAAAAATTAAAAAATAAAAATAAAAATTAAAAATTAAAAATTAAAAATTAAAAATTAAAAATTAAAAATTAAAAATTAAAAATTAAAAATTTCGGCACTTGTTGATGTTTTTGCGGCTTCAGATGTAGGCGGTAATGAAATGTTCTGATATATAGATATACAACGAAGTATGTACATTTTTTTCTACTCTTCACACACTTAGTCCGCTCAACAGAGAGGCTTGCCGTGTGTATTGATCATATGTCTTGAAAATAGAAATGTTTTTGAGACATACCTTTTTAAAAATTTTAAATCTATTATTATTAATTTATTTATTTATTATTTTTAATTTAATTTCAAAAATTTAAACATTGGAAAATGTTTCTTTGTTTTTTTTCATCGAAATTTTGGCAGGCTCGAAAATGATTTTAGAGGTATGGTTGCTTGGGCAAATATACTTGTTATACCCATAGTAGCAGAATCGCGATGAGCCCATGGAGTAATAATAATTGATCCACCCTTATAACCGTACATGCACATTCATGAAGCAACGACTACAACGACAAGAATACATATCTTAAGAAAAATAACCAACATATTCAGCGTTTTTATTTCATATTCTCATTCATACCTCGTGACCCTTTGGACCGATTGAGATGATTTTGAATAGCAGCTCCACCTGGATATTAGTAAACGATATTCTATGAAAACTAAGAAACTAGGTTAGTCATGAGGGTATGGTCGTGATTGACTTAGACAGACGGGTAGACGTACAGATGGACAGACGGACAGAAGGTCATTGCTAAATCAGCTTCTCTTAGTCGGTCTGATAGGAGTTACATTTATGAGGGCTAGGTCTGAAAAAGGGCCGATTTTCATTAATTTCAATTGCGTTCGTCATATGGTCGATAAAAGCTTATAAATAAAATATCCTCAAAATTTGTTTATATTTGCGACCTGTAGTTTGATCACATTGAAGAACGAACATCGCTTAATCAACTCAGAAAGTTATTCTGAGTAGATCGATATAAATAAGCTGGGTCTATGTCAAATATTTTTGGTAGTTACAAACTCATTATATCCTGCTCACATAGTGATTGATCACTCATGTCGGTAGGTTCATAGACTTATATATAGCTACCAAATTATTTCTTTAAATATTAAATGCCTAATGCTAATAATTCCATATGTTAAGAAGTTGGTACTTTGTAATAAAAAGTAAATATTCACATTAAAAGGAATCCATTGATATTTGTAAAAGTCACATGCTCCGACAGAATTGCGTTTAAAGCAAGATGTTTTTGTTTATTTATTTATTTTTTTTTTTTTCATAAAATATTCTAAATTTCTTTTCCTGTTTTCAATATTTGTTGGATAAGTCTTTTAGTAATCGGAGAGGATGTTCTTTATTTATTACTAGTTATTGCCAAAAGGAAAAAGAGTTAAAAACTGATTTCTCAGAAGTTTATGATTTTAATCAGAAACACAATGTCTTTGCAACAAAAGCCGCAACATTTATATGTTACTGTGCTATTTTATTTCTTTTTTTAATAAAAGTTTATTTTGCTTTTGTTATCGAACTCCCCAAACACATCAGCAAAATTTTCTTCATTATGATGATGATGCTAATAATTTTTAACAGGCACAAATATTATCATCATCATAATCATTATTTCAACCTTTGCGAAATGTTATTATTCCACAAAACAGAGTATGAAATTGTAAATTCTTTCGTGATTCATTTATTCAGGAATAATAATATTCGAATAACAATATTCAAAAACGACGAGTCTGGTTATGTTGACACAATTTTCTAGCATTTTCAATTTGAAATAATGGAACCAATTCTTTATCAGATCTGTTTCATTTCAAATCTGTTGTGTTATGTTTTGGAAAATTGTCATAAAGTTTAAAGTATTTACTTTTGTTTTCCTCCTACGATTTTGGTAATTTCAACAGAACTTTTAAAAAATATAAATGAAGGTTATGCTTAGTCTGATAGAATTAAAAAACGCGAAAGATAACGACGAACACAAATGCATATCCCAACCAGCATCAACTTTAGCCCTAACGAAATTTTGAAATTTTTTATAAGATTTCAAAACATTAGCTAGTCAAAGGCAAAGGTATGAGGTTGAGTATGTTTATCAGATCAAGAAGACTGTGGAACAATCTCCGGTTCACTCTCTGGGGGTGAGAAATTCCAAGTCAGGTTGAAAGTACTAGGTCAGTGTAGTAAAACCATCAAAAGGTTTGGTGTTCTCAGACCAATTTTTTTGATGTATACGCGCGGAGGGTAAAAATCTATTTTACAATATAATCACAAAAACAGCGTAAGATGTAAGACGTTAGACAAAATCGGCATGACTTATGACTGTATTGGTGAAAAATTATGATATGTAATAACCTTTTTGTCGCTCTTGAAAAATAAGAAATGAAAAATAAAAGAATGGAAAATGAAAAATTAAAAATTAAAAATTAAAAATAAAAAATTAACAATAAAAATTGAAAAATGAAAAATAAAAAATCAATAATTAAAAATCATAATGAAAAATAAATAATGAAAAATAAAAAATTAAAAACGAAAAGTGAAAAATAAAAAAGAAAAAATGAAAAACATAAAATTAAATATAAAAAATTAAAACTAAAAAACAAAAAGAAAAACGAAAAACGACAAATAGAAAAATGAAAAATAAAATTTAAAAAATAAAAAAATTTCAAATGCAAAATGAAAAATGAAAAATGAAAAATAAAAAATGAAAAATTAAAAATTAGAAACGTAAAATGAAAAATTAAACATGTGAAAAATGAAAAATAATAAAAAAGAATGAAATATCTAAAATATTAATGAAAAACAACTATAGGAACTAACTGAAAGACACCAATCTCTAATAAATTAACCTAAAAATTAAAAAATTAAAATTTAAAACTTAATTAAAGACTAAAAACTTGAATTAAAAATTGAAATCCTGAAAACTGAAAACTTAAATTAAAAAATTGGAAAGCAAATATAAAAAATCGTTTGAAAGTCGTTAGTATTTGAAAACAAGTAAGAGAATTATAGTCGGTCTAGACCAACTATACGATACCCTATACCATTCTTTTAGAAACTCTATCTCTTAGGCCCAGCTAACTGGACATAGAAAATAAGCAAAAACCAAATTTGAGTGGGATTTTTATTAATTTTTTTGGCTGCAGATATGAAAAAGTTCATATCTATATGGGGACTCGGTCCAAAAATGGACCTACCCTGATCATGTTTGGTAAAGTCTCTTTTATTTTGCAAAAATATATACAAACAAAATTTGAGAAGAATCAGTGCAATATTTTTGTTTTTTAATAGATTTAAGTGAAGATCGGGAAGCAGCTCTATATGGGGCCAAAGGGATCATTTTTGGACTACTCATTAATGGATGTAATGAACGCATACAAACCCAATTTGAATAAGATCTATATGACAATTTGGATCTTATGGCAATTTATGTCGATTTCATAGAGGTAATTTGTATGGGGGCTAGGTCTGAACATGGACCGATTCTCACCAATTTCAACAGCGTTCATCCCATGGCCGATAAAAGCTTACATACCAAATTTCATCAAAATATATTCATATTTGCGACCTGCAGTTTGATTACAAGCTTTACATGGACACACAGACGGACGGACGGACGGACGGACGGACGGACATTGTTAAATCAACTCAGAAAGTGATTCTGATTCGATCGGTATAATTAAAGATGGGTCTAGGTCAAATATTTTTGGTTGTTACAAACAGCAGCACAAAGTCATTATACCCAAACCACATAGTGGTATAGGGTATAAAAATAAAAATTTAGTCTGATGTAATAACAAATTAAGTAAAAAAATATTAAGGTCTGAAAAGTATAATTAAAATTGGTTATAACTAAACTTATTATATTATGAAACTCTAAGAAAAAATAAAATATATTAAAACTTTAATACGAAAAATTGTTTGAAAATCGTTAATATTTGAAAAAGTTGTTTGAAAACCGTTAATATTTGAAAAAAATTAAAGATTTGGTATGATGTAATAGCAAATTTAGTAAATAAATATGAAAGTGGATACATTTAATTGTATGATTTCACAATATTGTGAAATAAAAATTTAATATATAAAATACAATACTAAAACATTAAAATTACGTTACGAAAAAAATTAAATATATGTTGCCCTCTGAAAAAATATCAACATTTTATAAAAATTTAATATGTGAAATACGATACTAAAACATTAAAAATTAAATATATGTTGCCCTCTAAAAAACTATCAGCATTTTCTACTAACTTTAAACATTCAAATTTAGCGGAAAAAAAAAGTTGCCACCTCTAAATTCAAAAACAGTACTGTATGAAAAACTGCATTTAGGATTCCGAACATGAATAATAATAATAATATTTAATAATAATAATAACATCAAACTATATTAAAACTGATTCAAACAGAAGAAAATTAAATTTAACTAACGATATATAGATGGCACTTATTTTGTAATCTTTTCCTTATCTGGTAACTTTATTTAAATATCAGAAATCATCATATTATTTTGCACAATTTTTCTAACCTTTGAATATCGGTTGCTTGAGATCAATTAATATTTAAATTCAAATTGTTTTCTTTAAAAAAAATATATAGCAGTGTAACTGGAAACAAACTGAAATAATAAATAATAATAAATATTTTTGTATTAGCAGAGCCCCTGCAGTTGTTTGCTATAAGTGATACATAGATGACGCTTCCTGTGATCGGACTCACATGATTTTTTTTAATGACCTTTTATATTTTTTTTTTCTTTTCTCGATGTTTGTTTGCTTATTTTTGTAGGTATAAACAATTAATTTAAAGCAAAAAATGGAATCGTGCATTTTGAAGACGGTTTTATTGGTAAAACCAATGGAAAACCTTCGTTACCACACTCTTATAAAGGGTGTCCCAACAAGAACGCAATTTTGAAATCTGGCAACATTCGAAGTGTCATTGTTTGACATTTGAACAATTGTTATTGTTTGCTAGTAGAAGGTACGAGGTTAGTAAAAATGGAGCGCTACACGAATGAACAACGCATTCTCATTGTGAAATTGTTTTACCAAAATGGTGAAAGTTTTGCGGCTACAGTTCGCAAATTGCGATCAATTTGGGGTCCCAATAATGCTCCAAAAGAGTCAACTGTAAAGAGATTAATGGATAAATTTGCCGAAACTGGGTCTGTTAGTAATGTAAAGACAACAACGCGCCATCGACCAGGTCGATCGACCGAAAATGTCGCAGCTGTACGTGATGATGTCGCTCAAACTCCATCCACCTCAATTCGACACCGAGCTCAGCAAATTGGTGTCTCCAAATCCACTATGCAGCGAATTTTGACGAAAGATTTGCATCTTCATGCATACAAAGTTCAATTGATTCAGGAACTGAAGCCAGCTGACCATCGACAGCGAAGGGAGTTCGTTAATTGGGTATTGGAGAGACAACATGAAAATGCTGATTTTGCCGCTAAAATCATCTTCAGTGACGAGGCCCATTTCCATCTTGATGGCTTCGTCAATAGGCAGAATTGTCGCATTAGGGGTGAGGAAAATCCTCGACTGATTCACGACAAGCAAATGCATCCTCAACGTGTCACTGTGTGGTGTGGTTTTTGGGCTGGAGGAATCATTGGACCTTTTTTTTATGAAAATGAGGCAGGTCAAGCGCAAACAATCAATGGTGTTCGGTATCGTGAAATGATAACCAGTTTTTTCTTGCCTCGAATTGAAGAAATGAATGTGGAGGGCATGTAGTTCCAACAAGACGGCGCCACATGTCATACAACCAGAGAAACAATTCAATTGCTGCATCAGTCATTTCTCGGTCGTGTTATTTCGCGTTTTGGAGATCAGAATTGGCCGCCTAGATCGTGCGATTTAACACCATTAGATTTTTTCTTTGGGGTTTTTTGAAGTCGATGGTTTACGCGAATAAGCCGACGACGACACAAGCCTTAAAAGAGGAAATTGGACGCTGCATTAATGAAATACCGCAGCATTTATGCAAAACGGTCATTGAAAATTTCATTAAAAGATTGCGTGCATGCCAGCAAAGCCGCGGCGGCCATCTGCACGATATATTGTTCCATACATAACCTCATTCTGTCTACTTTACGATACAATAAAGTTTCACGATTTTTTTTTAAATATCTGTGTTTTATTTAAAATTTAAAAATTGCGTTCTTGTTGGGACACCCTTTAGTACAGAAGTGAAAGAAACCTATGAAATATTTAAAAAATTACTAACTACACTAAAAATATGTGGCGCATGCAGTTGCAATTCGTGGAGCTCGAATAAAGACGTTAGTTTTAAAGAGAAAATTTTTTTTCGAAATAAAAATGACGTATTTCATTGCTCAAAAATATGTTGAATTGTTCATGGCCTGAAATTGGAGTTATTGACGAGTTGTTGGAGAAAATTGATTCAAAGAAGTGGAAAAAATATTCTTTTTGAAGATTTCGTTTAGTAAAATTAGTCCAACTTGATTTTTTGATATATTAACAAAACTTATTAATTATTAATAGCTAAGGCTTAAGCTACAATTTTTCTGAAGAATGATATGAGAAATCATCATATTATTTTGCACAATTTTTCTAACCTTTGAATATCGGTTGATTGAGACCAATTAATATTTAAATTCAAATTGTTTTCTTAAAAAAAATTATATAGCAGTATAACTGGAAACAAACTGAAACAAGTAAGAAAATTACAGTCAGTCTAGGCCGACTATAAAATACCCTATAACATGCCAGCTAATTAGATATAGAAAATAAGCAGAAACCAAATTTGAGTGTGATTGTTATTAACTGGCTTGCCTTCAGATATTTGGTTAGGTCATTTATTTTTAACAAAAACATATACAAGCCAAATTGAAGAAAAATCTACGCAATGTTTGTGTTTTTTAAAGATTAAACTGAAGTTCGAGAAGCAGATTTATATTAGGCTATGACTAAGAATTGTCCTACATAGTTCGTTTATATACTACCGATTAACCGTTGTGTCAGCAGCTGTTGGGTTTTATCCACATCGACAGTAGATGTACCCGGGTACTTCATACGTTTTGTATGGCAGATAGTTGCTTTTGATATACAAATATTAACTACTACCTGGATTCTTGTAATTTTCTGTTTTTTTTTTTTTTTTATTTCTTGGAAATATTGTCTAGTTAACAAAACTTTTATCATAATTTGGGAAAAAAAAAATTTGGTACCTAAATAATCCATTTTTACCAAAAATGGGAATTGCCAAAATCCATAAAAATTTAACAATTTCCAAATTCTTTTTTAATCCTTGTAATTTGATCCCTTTTTACAAAGAAAAATAATTAACATTGAATTTTCATTCGCAAAATTCCGTTATATTTGAACTGAAAATCAACCGCTCTTGCTCATAGTGCTATTTTTAGTACCTGCGCAGAATAATTATAACTCATAAAATATTTGTTCAATGTAAACATATTTTTTTTTGGAATGTGTAGGAAAACACGTCTACTAACAGGAACAAAAGGGTATTTGGGAATATCTTGCCTACCTACCCTTGCACAACCAGTTTTGCAGGCAGAAACATGATTTTTTGCGCAGGTTTCGTTTTGAGTAGGTTTGTATGCATAAGTCAGTTTATGTGCGATTTTTGAAGTGTAAAGACCTAAAAATTTATTTTGTGCGGCAAATATATAAAAAGTGAAAATAAAATGGCAGATGGTGAGTGGCTAGCTCCGCGTCGATTGAATGCACTACCGTATGAGGAGCAGCGTGACTATATACGCACACTTGTTGAGGCTTCTGACTCCGAAGAGAGTGACCACGAACAAGCGGTAGATCAAGAAGACTTAGAAGGAAATATTGATGACATTGGTGGTGAATCATCTGACGCTGAACAAGTCCAGGAAATTCAGTATCACCTAGAGGACGAGAGGGATTCAGACGAGGAGTATGAAGAACCGCCACTTGAAACTGGTGATTATTATACGGCAAGAGATGGCAATGTATGGTCGTCAATACCACCAATACCTGGACGAATACGTGCGCACAACGTTCTAAGAAGTCGCAATCCTGGACCAGTGCCATCGACAAATGGCTTGACAATGGCAGAAACCTTCAATCTTATGATGTCAAATGAAATATGTGATGTTATTATTCGAGAATCAAATAGAAAGGCAAGGCAAACTTTTGATGCGTACAATCAGCAGCATCCAGATGCGGAACCACGAATATGGGTGCCTATAACTGAAGTAGAATTTCGTGCATATTTGGGTGTGCTTTTGATGGCTGGCGTATGTCATTCCGGTTATGTTCATACCACTGACCTGTGGAAAACAACTTCACATCCATTATTTCGTGCATCAATGAGCTTACGCAGATTTTGGGCAATCAGCCGCTTCATACGCTTTGATAACGGAAACACTCGGAATGCACGCAAACAAAATGATAAGGCAGCTGCAATTACAGACGTATTCCTGATGCTAAATGCCACTCTGCGCAAGTATTATATATGTGGCACAAACGTTACCGTAGATGAGCAATTATACCCATATCGTGGTGGAACTGGCTTCACACAGTACATTCCATCCAAACCATCCAAATATGGGATAAAAGTGTGGTGGGTCTGCGACGCCATTTCATCATATCCCGTGCAGGTAAATCAGTGTTCATACATTCATTTTATTATATCAACTTGTTGCAAATAAACTAAATGACTAATTCAAATTTCATTTTTCAATTTTTATTTTTTCAATACAGGGTCAAATTTATACTGGAATGGCAGCGTCCGGCGAACGTGAAAGAAACGTTGGTGAGCGTGTTGTGAAGGACTTAGTTGTCAACAATTTTGGTGGAAGTGGGCGAACAGTGGTATGCGACAATTTCTTTACAACATATAACTTAGCAAAAACTTTGATGGTGGACAACAGTTTGGCTTTGTTGGGCACTTGCAACAAAAGGCGTATGTTCGTGCCAGCATCATTTGCCAATCCTAAAGGACGTGAAGCAGAGTCTACGCTATTTGGATTCTGTAACAACATGACGATGTGCTCATACGTCCCAAAAAAAAATAAGGCTGTTGTGATGCTGTCTACTTGCCACGACACTACAGAAACTGCAGGTCCAAAACGGAAACCATTGCTCATACTTGATTATAACAAACATAAAGGCGGCGTGGATAATATGGATAAGTGCTTGACTGAATATTCAACCAAACGGCGCACAAATAGATGGCCTTTAGCATTTTTTTATAATATGCTTGACGTAGCTGCGTATGCTGCGTATGTTATATATATGGAAAACAACCCCCATCTAAAACCATCTACCAACCGCCGTAGGATATTTCTGCAGCAGCTCAGCGATCAGTTATGCAGACCACAAATCGATATAAGAGCGGACAATAGCCATATTACGCGCATATTTTCTACTAGACACGCTATGGAAGCATTATATGGTATGCCCTTGAAGATGAATGTTGGTGCACAAGAGGAAGAGGAACGTGACAGTTCTGGCCGCATAAAAAGAAAAGGAAACTGCTATATTTGCATTGCAAAACGCCAAACGAGAAAAGTATGTGCAATTTGTAATAAGCCTGTGTGCGCAGAGCACTCGAAGGATCATCCACAATGCCTCAGATGCTGCTAAAATTCATAAAATATATTTTTTACTTTCATTATAATGATTTTCTATAAATAAATAAACAAATTTCCATAAAATAAACTAAATATTTCCATTTATTTCTATATATTTGTATGAATTTTCATAGAAGTACCTGGGTACATCAGCTGTTGACGCTAGGTCATTTTCTAGTAACTGGGTTATATTTTCCAAACGGTTGGTCCAATTGACCTGAAATTTCACACCAATATCAATTACATATTTCCAAGCTATGATACGAAGTTTCATCAAGATTGGACCAGCCGCTTGGAAGATATAGCAATATAAAGTGAACTTTGCCATTTATTTCTATATATTTGTATGAATTTTCATACAAGTACCCGGGTACACCAGCAGTCGACGCCATTCCACTAACTTGAATTTGGGCTGTATCGACTGAACTGCTGCTCCAATCTTGATGAAACTTTTCCACATGATGCAAAAGTGTATGGTTGAGGATATCATGAAATTTCAGGTCAATCGGACTAACCGTTTGGAAGATACAGGAAAATTAAAGTTGCAAATGTACCCGTGGGCTCTACGATCGACACAACGGTTAATGGGTGCAATAAAACAAAACATATTCAGAGTAGATTAGCTTAATTACAAGGTCAACGTGGAAATACAACCGCAAGGACAGACGGACAGAAATCGCTAAAACGACTCTGAATATGAATTTGGGCGATTTTGTGATTTTAAGTTGTTCGGTATAATAAAAGATGTGTCTACATGGGCCAAAATTAATAAATGGGCTGACCATCACCATATTAAGTAAAGTCATATATTATTCTCAGAATCATAAAAACTATATTTGAAAAAAAATTTATGTAATATTTTTGATTTTGGTCACACTTTTAAGAAAATATTGGGTAACAGCGTTATATGGAAATTATGACTAAAACGTATCCCGCAAATTATGTCGTAAACCAAATTTGGCCGATATCTTTACGATAATCTAAATCTAAATCAATTTTAATTGATCTCATAGGGATTATATGCGCTGAACATGCACCGATTACAACTAATTTCAGTAACGATAGTCCTATGGCCAACAAAAGTTTATCTACCAATTTTCATCAAAATAAATTCATATTTGCGACCTCTAGTTTTGCTTACAAGGCTTACATGGAGGCAAAGACAAATAAACGGGCGGATATCACTAAATCAGCTCAGAAAGTCATTCAGAGTCAATCGCTAGTAGAAAGATTGATTTTCGATCAAATATTTTTGTAGTTACAAACATAAGATCAAACTCGATGACTAAATAAGTATTGAAGATAAAAAAGATTTGAGATTTATATGTATGAAAAAATCTATTTATATTGAATTGATAAATACAGTATTTTTAAAATCAATATAAGAAAATCACAACAGTTTCTCATTCATTCATAAATACTAGAAATATTTATTTGAAAAATAGTAAGCAGTTTTATTGAGTATCCCATTCTGCTTACTATCAATAGTTTTATCAAGAATAAGGTGTGAATTTAAAATTTGTTTAAAATTTGTTAGATGGGATGCGCATAATTTTGCTATATTACACCATTCTACACACTTTTGCATACATGAAGAAGACCTATGTATTCGAAATCTGCGTCGAAAATAAATTACGCGAGTCCTCCAGTTGTTCTAAATCAATTCGTATTTTCGCGAAAAATGTGAATAACTGAATAATGTAGACGGGATAACTAAAAACGCAAGGGATAATTAAAAATGTCACTAAACGAATTTAGTGAAAGTGTGCTGTTTTAAATTAAACTATTGTACTTTTTGAAAACAAAGTTACAACTGAAATTGTTGTTGGAATGTCCAAAACGCAATAATTATTTGCTACGTCTCACAGTGGCTGAAAATCGTTTTTCATTGGCCAAAATTCTGTAACTTTTGAACCGATCAAAATCTTTAAGTAATTTTTTTTTAATAGATAGATATTTAGTTCAGCTTGACTCAGTTTTAATTACATTAAAATTGATAGGACTTTTTAAGCAATTTTAGGTCAAAATTGAACTTTTAATTTGTCAAAAAATTTATTAAAAAATTTAGTATTTGGATTTTAATAATAATTATCAACATTTTTTGTAATAAAGGGATTTTTTTAATGCTACACTCAAAAAATTTTTACACTAAAAAAAATATAGTAAAATAAACTGGAGATTTTGCTATTATTACTGAAAAATTAAAAATTTTTTGTTGTCAAATTTGCAAATTTGTTTATACTCAAAGAATATTTACACTTAAAAAAAAACGTTAATAATATTATTTAAAAATCTTGCTATTACTACAGAAAAATTTATTATTTTTTGCTGTCAAATTTGATAATTTTAAAAAACATTTTAAAAATTAAAACTGCAATAGATTTTAATTGCATCAGTAACAATGGTGGGTTCCGTTTATTATTATTTTTTGCTAATACTATGTTTTTCGTACTTAAATAACAATAAAATGCAATTGTAATTATTATTCATTCTTCCTGGTTTTTGTTTCTAAAATACTCTTCGACCAGTTGTTTATTTCTGAAGCTCTCCATATTTTTCTGAATATTTTTTTTTGCTACGGTTATTGCTGAAATATATTATTAGAGCAATTGAGTTTGTATTCAAATGTCGCTTTCTTATAAGCTTTCTCATAAGCCATCATACTATGTTTCTAGGTAACATCAAAAGGTAAGAAAATGGCATTAGTGCATTACTACCTAAAATAATATATAAAAAACCCACTATACAAACGATCTACCTGTGCGTGTTTTCTTTACTACTTGCATTAGTGCATTGTTAGGTAAAATAAAAAAAATCATGTGAGTCCGATCACAGGGAAGATGTATAAACATCTAGTAATTAAAGATTTTTGATGTCATTCTTTACAATCAAACAGAAAGCGTCATCTATGTATCACTTATAGCAAAAACTGTTTCAGCTAATTCAACAACCCTTTGCTGCAAAACGTTAAAAATATCCCAATATAAACGCATATAAGCGATACATAGATGACGCTTTTAAAAAAGTGGCATAAAAAACAATGTTATATCATAATTTTTTCACCAATACAATCATAAGTCACACAGCGTTATGTGTCAGCATTACTACCTACTCACCTATTACATGTTACACTGTTTTTGTGATTGTATTCTGAAATAGAAATTCACCCCCCTGCGCGTATAGATGTTTACACATCAAAAGGTATAAAAAAGGTATGAGAATAAAAAAAAACCCAGCTTACTAATGAATTACATCATCTGTGTATTGACATTCTTACTTACAAAAATATTATGGTAATAGAACAAATAATGACTATTATAAGCTATAAAATACCTAAAGCACAAATTTAGTGGACCATTGTATACGAGTACTTATAGGGCTGTTTAAATTATCATAATTTGAATTTTTTTAGAGTAATTTCATTAAAATGAAAAAAGCGTTGTACCCAAGGGTAGTCACGGGTGGTATACGTTTCTTGTACCCTTTTGTTCCCTAGAAGTTCTATTCCACTAAATTTGAAATTTGAGAAAAATATAGTAGTTTCATAAATATTTCATAACGCCCCTAATATTAAACGGTAGAGATGTGACCAAAGACAACAACTAAAGATTATAATCCTACCAACATTATAAAAATGACCGCAGGTCATTATCGATGATAGGTTGCGAGTAGTAACCATTTATTTTTGAAAAAAAAACAAAAAAAAATCACCTGTTTCTGAAATTAAAAAAACAGTTGAGTTTGACAGCATGCCACGCCCGCAATTAGCAATAGTTTAACCTAATTTTTTGGATGCCTTAATCTGGATATATTAGCTACAAAAAGGCGACCACACAATTTGGCTGCGACGAACTGAACATTCTGCGGAATTTTGCTATTTTTGTTCCGTAAAAACTATTGGATTCCGATATAACACTCGCAATCAAATAAAATATACTGATGCTGGGTCCGTTATTAAAGCAAGTTTTCGAAGAAATGTCCACAAACAATGAAATACAGATTTCGAATGGAAGACGCGTTTAAACTTTGCGATAGTTGAATTCAGTATGGTTAAATCTGATGATGAAATATTACCTGCATTAGACATAAAACTTGGTCAGATCCGAAGCTTTATAGGAATACTAAATAAAGAAAGTGTATCATTTAAGATGTCGAAACAAATTTTTCCAAAATTATCCGATGCGAAAACTGAAGCAGGTAACATATTTCAAGAACATTTTTATGACCTGAGTTGTAGCAATTATATTACTATAGGTGTGTTCGATGGTCCACAAACAAAAAGAAAATTTTAAATAGTACAGATTTTAAAATGCACTAAGCTCTGTCGAAAATAGGTTATGGATAGCTTTTGAAAATGTTACAGTGAAATTTCTTGGCAACAAAAGAGCTAACAATTACAAGGACATTGTTAAGGAAACATGTCACTTAAGATAACACTTCCTCTACAACCATTTAGATTTTTTCCATCGAACTTAGGAAGCTTTAGTGACAAACATGGAGAACGCTTTCACCAAGAAATAGCAGATATGGAATTTAGATACAGAGGAAAACAAATAAGACACATGTTATCAGACTACTGGTGGTTGCTTTGTCGCGAAACAAACACGGACTCATATTAACTACAAAATAAGCGTCCAAAATGTCCTAATAATTAATTTTGTCTTAATAACTTAATGAATTTAATAAATTTTTTGCAAACGACAATTTCTTTTATGATTTCTTATGTACGTAATATAAAATTAGAAGATTTCTAAACACATCTGTTAGTATTCAAAAGTATCTATTCATTTATTCATGCAAGTTCATGTCCGGAAATCCTGTCATGTAAGGGATTTTGATAAAGGCGATAACAAAATTTATTATGTGGAATACGGGTGGTGTGATTAATTTTTTTTTTTTTAGGATAAATTTGCATTTTTTGTACCTGCATTTGAGTATTTTATTTCTTACTCCTCCTCTTTCAGAATTTTTTCATGTGTGCTACCAAAAGTTCAATTTTGTAGAACGGTGTTATCACTAAATATTCAATGTTGCCTCCTAGGAATGAATATTAGGATAGAGCAGCAAATAATTGTTCGAATTTCATTTCATATCTAGGTATGATCACTGCAAATAAATATAGCAAAATAAATTAGAAATGTCGGTCAGAATTCATCTAAATATTTGAAAATATAACATAATTTGAAATAAATTTAAAAATTTTTTAATTTTATTCCTTTATTATCGAATTTACAATAAATGAAAACTGTTACAAAGAGAATTTCTGAATATGGAAATTGTTTTTATAATAATTGATAAACTATAGTTCAGAGATAGCAATTAAAAAAGACTGTTTAAAAGCAAAATTGTTTGATTTAACGTAAGTTTTTAGACAGGTTGCAATTTGTACTATAATTGAGGAAGTCCATAACCAAACGCAATAATTCCACTTTTTAAGTTTTTGGTATTTTTGACTAAATCCGGTTCCACATATCGAAATCTATGTGCCCATTATTATAACACATACCAAAGGTCAATAATATTACGGTAATTCAATACCAAAAATAATGATTTAGACCAAAATGACTTTATTGACTTTAATTAAATTTATTGGTTTTCCATAAATGTGTTCTAGTGGAATTATTTCATTTTATTATGGACCTCCTCAATTAATATGCAAATTTTTTATACATATTTTCCATGGTGCGTGGTAGATAAGAAGAAACCACCCTTTATTCTTCATCACACCGATTCCTGTCATAGAGCCTTCACAAGTGATTGTATTAATCATTGTAATAAATGTTGTGTGGGGTTTGAACCAGCATCTATCTCACATGTACTTTTTTTGACACGTGCTTCAACACACTCACCTAAAGTCAGGCCTACGAACAGTATGGTTAAGAGGCAGTTTTATAAAATACAGCCTTTACTTCGTATTAATTTAGAAGATACAGCAGTTGCCAGCGATTTCTTTTCTGTCCATTTTCAGTAAACTAGCAGAGCCCAGCAATCGAAATTCGAGTACAAATTCAAGGATATTTTATTTTTTCATTAAATTTTATTCCTTCACTGTTTCATTTTTTCTATACGGATCAAAAGTTTAAAAATATTCAATAAAATTTAAAATTTTTTAAATTAATTTTACTCCAAAAAATGTACTAGATGATGCACATTCTGTAATTATGGTGGACATTTGCAAAGAAATACCCTTCAAATGGTATATTTTTCATCAAAATCGATTGATAACTAAAGAAATCGCCTTGCCTATTAATATTATAGAATGAATTAATTATGTTGTTGTAATTCTTGAACTATATTTTAAAAATTCATACAAAAATATTACACTTTAAAATTGATCAGTTAATTTATATTTAATTTAATAATTTTTTAGATATATAGTATTGGAATCTATTTGAAGCAATAAAATTTGAATGAAAAAAATTCACATGCAACGTCACTTCACCCTAATGCATGTTATGTGTTTAACACACGATAATTTAAATTATTTAAATTATGACTAGGGATGACATAAAATGGATTCTTTTGTTTTATTTTCATTTTTTAAAATTCACTTGAGAATTTTCATAAAAAAATCAGCAATAATGGATTAAAGTGATACAATATGATACTTGGAACTTTTATTATTACATTATTACACAAAAAAGAAAAATAGAACGGTCGTAAGCCAAAAGAGCTTCATATTTCTGTATGTAAAAGTTTTGCAATAAAAATTGCTTATATTAATTTTCTGCAAAAATATTCAGCGAATCTTTAAGGTGACGTCCGTTAAATAGACACTTTAATCATTACCGCCAAAAAGGAGTGCAAAACTTACTCTATTACCGCATACAACCTAACAAATTTTCATTAGTAATTATCTCAATCTTAACAAGAAATTTATAGTCGGTCTACGATACCCTACACTATGAGTTTATTGAACGTGTCATAGGTCCGATAAATTGAATATTGAGATTAAGCATAAAGCAAATTTAGGTGGTATTGTTGTAACTTTGTATTTCGCAGATATCAAAAAGTTCATATCGGATGCAACTCAAAAAATAGACCGCCCATTTATTTTAACTAGCAGATTCCAGCCCTCGAAATTCGAGTGCAAATTCTAGGAAATAATATTTTTTCATTAAATAAAGACCCTAAAGATATGTTATTCAATTATAGCCAATTCACAAATCAACACAAAAAAACAAACTCATTTTTATTACAAACACATTAACAAATATTATAAGCACACACATAGCATTGTATAATTTTAGCAACTTTAAATGCAATTTACTCAAAACAAAGGAAAAAATTTAAAAATCTGTAAATCTACAAAACGGCTAAAAAGAAATACCTTTCAAATAATATACATTTGGTCAAAATCGGGATAAAACGGTAGAACAAAACATCGATCACAAGAAATCGCCTCGCCTATTAATATTATAGATAACATGAAAAAAAATCTATGAAGAATCTTGATATGAGGACTGTGGCAAAAAATTATTTTACCGAGTTTATTTTTAGAGTAATATTTAATGGGTGCAATAAACACACACATTCCAAATTTGAACGAGAACTACATATATTATAATCTGGATTGTAGGTCAATTTTAGTTGAAATGTTGTTTGATTACAGACAGACAGACAAATGGAGGGATATTGCTGAATCGACCCAGCAAATCATTCTGATTCGATCGTATAATATAATATATAGTTGCAATATATTTAGTAGCCACAAACATCAGCACAAACTTATTATGCCGTGATAATAATAATAGTGAAAAACTATATAAAACTAAGAAGAAGAAAAACATTTTCTAATCAACTCTAATTGGTAATAAAGAGACATAAAGCCGCTAAACTCATTTGCGCAAAAAAGCAACAAAAAAACCAATCAAAAAGAATAAAACAAATTAAGGAAATGGATTACATACATCTTGATTTAAATTTACTTGTTACTTCAATACAGTGGAGGAAAGAATCACAGCGTTTTCTTAATAAGGTCGGAGATCTACAGTTAATGACAAAAAAAAAACACAATATAATAATGCTTCTTCAATGTATTGAAACAATTTCCAAAAAATTGAAGGGGAGAAACCTTGATTTTATAAATAAATTCAACATGTAACTTTCCATGTGAAAACCTATTTGATCAAGCTACTGGACACGTCCTAATTGCTGATTTTCAAAACTATTTTTAAGATAATTTTTACGGAGTCAAAACGATATTATTTTTTTATTAATATGGACCGGAACAGTCGTCAATTTCTCAAATAATTTACCAACATTGCTCATTTAAAATCAGGCTGATGTTTCATGGGTAAATGTTCGCCAAAAAATGAAGTCCATCTGCTCGAACTATACGACACATCCCATCCATACCATGAGTTTCTGTACATGTCGACAATGAATAAATGAAAGACGCAAGTACCAAATTTGGGTGAGATTGTCCAGTATTTGTACCTTTCAGCTACATTTATGTACATATTGGCTGTAATTATCATATGGAAAATAGGTTCAAAAATAGGACGATCCATATCTGCTAATAATGTAGTGGAACAGCCATTATGGGGAGGGGGTGAGAAATTCCCAGTCAGAGTAAACCAAATTTGGGTGGCATTGTTATTAATTTTTTTTCTTGATTTCGGATATGAAGAATTTCATAACGGATGGTATATTTATATGGGGACTAGGTCGAAAAATGGACCGATCATGACCATATTTTTTAAGGTCACTTATTTCTGTAAAAACAATTACAAACCAAATTTGAGGGGGGTTAAAGTTTCCCAGCTCTGACACATTCTTATTGTTCATCGACAAAAGGAACCATGTGACCCTTACACTTTAGGTATAAAATGTGTACAGCAAATTTATGTAAAATGTTACGGAGAACATTTTTGTACAATATGTTAACCCTCTAACTCCTTAAGATATGGGTCTTTTTTATCCTTCTTTTAAAAGGAGAAAAAAACACTATTAAAACGTGGATTTAAGGGGTTTAATTGTTCCGCAAAAATATTATACATTACATTACAACAAAAACAATGAAAAGCAAAATCGAGTAATATATTTCTTATTGTACTGAAAACGTGTCAATTTGCGGTGCAACCATTGTGTACATAATTTGTTTTGTGATTTGAGTGTTTTACTTAAAAAATGACAAAAAAATAAAAGTAAACAATTAAACTTTACGCGTAAGATTTGTTTTGGCAAAAATGTCCAATTGTGTGGAAAAATTTTATTTGTTTTGCTATATCTGCGGTAAACATACTATACCGGAATATAAAGTTACGTTTTTCAATAGTAAAGTTGAAGACATTTATAAAAGGTATTTTGAGGTAGAAGTTTTATCGGATGAACTGTTTGGCTGAAATTTTGATTTCATTGGCGAAAAGTCTAATTTTTTTTTTTTGTCACCGATTCTTAAAATTTTAACGCCTTTTTGTAGCTAATATATCCAGATTAAGGGAGCCAAAAAATTAGGTTAAACTATTGCTAATTGTGGGCGTGGCATGCTGTCAAACTCAACTTTTTTTTTTTTAATTTCAGAAAAATGTGATTTTTTTTGTTTTTTGTCAAAAATAAATAGTTACTACTCGCAAGCTTTCATCGATAATGACCTGCGGTCTTTTTTATAATGTTGGTAGAATTATAGTCTTTAGTTGTTGTAAGTGGTCACAGCTGTTCCGTTTAATATTAGGGGCGTTATGAAATATTCATGAAACTATTATATTTTTCTCAAATTTCAACTTTAGTGGAATAGAACTTCTAGGGAACAAGAAACGTATACCACCGGGAGAAAGATGAAAGCGTCCTCTTTAACCCTATATATATACTTTTTCACCCGCGACGACCCGAGGGTAGAACACTTTTTCCTTTTTAATGAAATTACTCTAAAAAAATTCAAATTACGACAATTTCAACAGCCCTATAAGTACTCGTATACAATGGACCATTAAATTTGTGCTTTAGGTATTTTATAGCTTATAATAGTCATTATTTGTTCTATTACCATGATATATTTGTAAGTTAGAATGTCAATACACAGATGATGTAATTCATTAGTAACCTGGGTTTTTTTATTATCATCCCTTTTTATACCTTTTTATTTTACCTAACAATACACTAATGCAAGTAGTAAAGAAAACACACACATGTAATTCATTTGTATAGTGTGGTTTTTATACCAATTAACAAAAGTGAATATCATTGAAAAAGTTGTTAAAGCTAGTCCAGTGAGAACAAAACGGATTCTTAAAAGTATAGCAACTCCGAGCGATGCAAAACAGTTTACAAATGAGGAGGCATTAGCATTATTTCTGGATTCGAAATTAACAAAACAGCAATATATTTGATTAGTCTTTTGGATAAACATTCTTTTACGAATTGTGAGCAATATTTTACAAAAAATTTAAAAATAAATTTTAAAAAAAATTTTAAATCTTTTTTGGAATAATTTTAAATCATAAAAGCCTTTAAAAATAATCATCAAAAATCAATAATTTTCAAAATTATTTTATTTTACTTCCCATAAAATTGATTTTTCCACAAATTTCAAGTTTGATAACCCATAAGTAGGCACCTGAAAGGGGTACAACCCTTTTCAAATGCTCACTTCATAGGCTGGTTAATTATCTATGATATGCCTTTTAAATTTTTTGATTATTTTCTTTGGTTCAAAAGTTATTATTTTTGCAACGAAAAAACTCAAATGGCGCCACTTTGCGTCGTCCAACAAATTTTTATTCGTTGCTTCTAATTATACCCTATACCACTACGTGGTTTGGGTACAATGACTTTATGCTGCTGTTTGTAACTACCAAAAATACTTAACCTAGACCCATCTTTTATTATACCGATCGACAGAGAATCACTTTCTGAGTCGATTTAGCGATGTCCGTCTGTGTGTCCATGTAAGCTTTGTAATCAAACTCCAGTTCGCAAAAATGAATATATTATGATGAAATTTGGTACATAAGCTTTTATCGGCCATAGGATGAACGGTATTGGTGAATTGTTGAAATTCGGTTCATGGTCAGACCTAGTCCCCATACAAAGTACCCCCTATGAAATCGACATAAATTGCCATAAGATCCAAATTGTCATCTAGATCTCAGTTAATTTGGGTTTGTGTGGACAATAGGACATAGGACAATACTTAGCCATAGGCCCCATATAGAGCTGCTTCCCGATCTTCACTTAAATCTATCAAAAAATAAATATATTGCACAGATTTTTCTCAAATTTGGTTCGTGTATATTTTTTCAAAATATAAGTGACTTTGGCAAATATGGTCAGGATCGGTCCATTTTTCGACCTAGTCCCCATATAAATATAGCACCCGATATGAACTTATTCATACCTGCAGCCAAAAAAAAAAATTGATAATAATGCCACTCAAATTTGGTTTATGCATATTTTCTATATCCAATTAGTTGGACCGAAGAGATAGGGTATCTAAGCATGGTCTAGGGTATCGTATAGTCGGTCTAGACCGAATATAATTTTCTTACTTGTTTTTACCCGTGTTTGTGAGTGGAACTAAAATAAATAGAAACTATAAACTGGCACAAAATATTATTTCATTATCAAAAGAATCTAATTAATGTTAGAAAAACATGTTAATAGTTGTTGTTCTTGTTGTTGTTGCTTTCTATATTCGTTGCAAACACTCATTATATGTCCCTTAGCGATTTGTTATTTATTTATTTTTTTTGTACAGAATTTTTTTCTCAGTTCGCCAATTCCTCCCAAGATGTGTTTTAAAGCAAAGTGCGAGCAAATTGTAAGGATTTAAATTTAAAATAGGACATCTTATCTTAAGTAAGTGGCTGGAAGAGTTTATCTATAATATTAATAGGCTATGCGATTTCTTGTGACTGATGTTTTGTTCTACCGTATTATCCCGATTTTGACCAAACGTATATTATTTGAAAGGTATTTCTTTTGAGCCATTTTGCAGATTTACAGATTTTTAAATTTTTTCTTTAATTTTGAGTAAACTACATTTAAAATTGCTACTAACACATACATAAAATTATACAATGTTATGAGTGTATTTATTAAATGTGTTTGTAATAAAAATGAGTTTGTTTTTTGGCTTGGTTTGTCAATTGGCTATAATTATTAGCATACTTTTAGGGTCTTTATTTAATGAAAAAATAAAATTTCAGAGAATTTGCGCTCGAATTTCGAGAGCTGGAATCTGCTAGTTAACATAAATATTGAAGTCTCTCAAGGACTTGATAACTAAATTCCATGATTTCGCAAAGACACTCGATCAATTTGTATTCATTCAGCGAATTTCTTGGATAATCATATTTCACCAATTCATAAACATTTTAAATGGGACCAGAAAATAATTTTAATAAGGGAAAGAATTATGAAAAATGTTTTATTTCAGCAGAATGCAAATAAAAAAAAAAAGATTAAATTATTACATGGTTAAACGGTTTAAGGATCTCAAAAAGAATAATATTCGACTGCTTTAACTAAAAAGATTCTATATACTTTTCCAACATAAAGTTTATACATAAATGAAATCGTACTTCAGAGAATGTTCAAAAAAATTTGAATACTACGATCTTTTGTTGTGTCTCTGTGATTATGTTTGTACTTTACATTTGTTTGTACTTTACTTTGTTGTGTGTGGCCGAAAGGAATATGGGCCTGTATCTAACAATGGCTTTATTTAATGGATATTATGAATAAAGATTATTTATATTTACATCTTAAAAAAAAATCATGTGAGTCCGATCACAGGGAAGATGTGTAAACATCTAGTAATTAAAGATTTCTTTATGTCATTTTTAAAATCAAACAGAAAGCGTCGTCTATGTATCACTTATAGCAAAAACTTTTTCAGCTAATTCAACAACCCTTTGCTGTAAAACGTTAAAAATATCCAAATATAAAGATATATTAGTGATACATAGATGACATTTTAGAAAAGTGGCATAAAAAAACAATGTTATATCATAATTTTTTCACCAATACAATCATAAGTCACACAGCGTTATGTGTCAGCTCTCACCTATTACATGTTACACTGTTTTTGTGATTTATTGTGAAATAGAAATTTACCCCCCCTGCGCGTATAGATGTTTACACATCAAAAAATGAAGTAGTTAAAAGGGAATTATTTCGAACAGCAAACACACACATTCACTCACTCACTTCCAAAAAAATAACAATGATGATACAAAAAGCAAAAACAAATAACACCTTCGAATAATAATAGAGCAACTATTTATGTGCTCGAATAAAATTAGTATTGATGTTGTGTCAAAATATAGAGTGGGGTATCTTTAAGTTGTTTATCCATTAACAAATAAGAAAATATTTTAACTCAAGCAAACATACAATATACAATGTTTATGGAAGTCTGAATCCAAACTTCTTAGCGCCGTATCCAAAAAATTAAAGTTTACTTCAAGTAGACTTTATTGTATGTTTTTCATACAAAATTTGTTGATAAAGTCTGCTTGAAGTACACTTTAACTTTTTTGCATACGGCCCTTAATGTTTAGAAATTAAAATATTAAAATATATACAAAAATGTCACTAATCTTGGGACTTCCGCAGTCGTTTTCAATATAAAATATTTTCGTTTTAAAGACTTAAAAAATAATTCTAATTTTTCTCTCACTTAGTTATATCAGAATTATTTAATATGTCTTAAATAGGCCTCAATGTTACAAAGGTATTTGTTTCAAACGAAACCGCATTAAATTCAAAAATTAGTTTTTTTAAATAATAATCAAGCGCCTTACCATAGAATGTTATTCAAAAAATTGATTAAAAAAGGAAGAAAAATTAGAATGAAATTAATCCTACTTGATCTGTTTAAGCTTTTTCGCTTGAGACTGTTACTATACTGGCCTACTATTTTCACCCAGGCTTTAAATTTATCGCCCCAAAGAATGGCTATTGTACAGCGTTATCTACAAGATATGCTCGCATATCACGAT
This sequence comes from Cordilura impudica, assembly GCA_963682025.1. Lineage (NCBI taxonomy): Eukaryota > Metazoa > Arthropoda > Insecta > Diptera > Scathophagidae > Cordilura > Cordilura impudica. Next base: position 6,726,627 of record OY821520.1, read on the forward strand.
GGTACTTTTGAGATGCAACATTCTGCTGAATATATAATTCGTGAGCTATACCAAAGTCCTTCCGAATCGTAGTAGAACAGAATCTTATCTTAAATTCAATTAATTGATATTGATGTTGTCTATTATTTATTGATATCTAGCCAAAGTAAGATGAGTTTCTGTAGTAAATTGTCAGAAGCTTCAAAGCAAATTATACAATTGTTCTCTATGAAAGCTCACAGTCTGTGGTTTAGCATTATTAAATTATTTAGTTTAAGGCAATTAGAGATATATTTCAAATAAAAACTGTTATAATTTAAAACAAAGGAACGTGTAAAAAAACTTACTGTGCAAGTTTTCAAACATTTTGCTACCCATTTACCAAGAAGCTATGGTATTATTTTTTTATTACACTGTGGAACAAATTCAGGTTAGCAAAAGTTAGGTCGATTCTGAGAGTGAGGGTTGAAAATAGAGGCTAAATTAGAAGACCCGTATCGCGGCGTTTGTTTATGTTAGTTTGATTTTTTTTTAATCGACCTTCGAACTTTGCAGTCAAATGCCGATTTTCAGCATATTGTTTATATTATTTTTTGGCTATAACTCGGCTTTTTTCTTTGGCTATATTTTTTCAATCTGTAAAAGCCAAATAATTCCTAGGGACCTGTGCAACAGTCAAAATTTAAAAAAAAAAATTGATTTAGAAAATTTTTGTGGTGCTTATGAAGCAAAATGTTGGAAAAATTATATTTTTTTTTCATTATTTTTGAAAATATTTTCCACAAAACTAAGTCTTTTTTGCTTTCTGTTTGATCTATAATATGCTTCTCAGTTTCCTCAATAAATTTAATTTGAAAAGAAAACAATCATAATACAAAACTTGCGTTTTAAAGCTTAATATTAATTTACATCTCATTTTTTATGTATCAATTTTGTTCAGTGTTGGATTTGAAGAAACATTGAAAAAGAAGTTATGGAAAAAAATATATTTTTGAAATGTTAGTTATGAAAAGTTTTAAGTGAAAAAATTAAATTAATTTTACATTTTGGTTCCGACATTTTTAATACAATATATATTATACAATGTTTTTTTGTTATTTTTATGAAACCGATAATTAAAAGGGAAGTTCCAAAAAAATTAATAGCGAGTTTTATCACGACCGAGCGAAACTTAAAAGACATCAGCTTCGGCTGAGGTTCGAGTCTTAACTGAATCTTAATTTTTATACCCTATACCACTATGTGGTTTGGGTATAATGACTTTGTGCTGCTGTTTGTAACAACCAAAAATATTTGATCTAGACCCATCTTTAATTATACCGATCGAATCAGAATCACTTTCTGAGTTGATTTAACAATGTCCGTCCGTCCGTCCGTCCGTCCGTCCGTCCGTCCGTCCGTCTGTGTGTCCATGTAAACTTTGTAATCAAACTGCAGGTCGCAAATATGAATATATTTTGATGAAATTTGCTATATAAGCTTTTATCGGCCATGGGATGAACGCTGTTGAAATTGGTGAGAATCGGCCCATGTTCAGACCTAGCCCCCATACAAATTACCCATATGAAATCGACATAAATTGCCATATGATCCAAATTGTCATATAGATCTTACTCAAATTGGGTTTGTATGCGTTCATTACACCCATTAATGAGTAGTCCAAAAATGATCCCTTTGACCCCATATAGAGCTGCTTCCCGATCTTCACTTCAATCTATTAAAAAACAAAAATATTGCACTGATTCTTCTCAAATTTTGTTTGTATATGTTTTTGAAAAATACAAGAGAATTTACCAAATATGATCAGGATCGGTCCATTTTTGGACCAAGTCCCTTTGTAGATATAGCATCCGATATGAACTTTTTCATATCTGCAGCCAAAAAAATTAATAAAAATCCAACTCAAATTTGGTTTTTGCTTATTTTCTATGTCCAGTTAGTTGGGCCTAAGAGATAGGGTCCCTAAACGCATGGTATAGGGTATCGTATAGTCGGTCTAGACCGACTATAATTTTCTTACTTGTTGAAATTAGTTCGCTTGTACGAAATAAAAAAAATCGCTACCTGTGCGGCGGTTGAAAACAACAAAGATGTTTTACTAATTCGTAACTCTTGGAACTTCCCTTTTAATTATTTCTATCTAAATCGCTATTTATTTAATGGTTTTAAGACCATTTTCTTTTCAAATGAAATTTATTGAAGAAACTGAGAAGCATATTATAGATTAAACAGAAAGCAAAAAATACTTAGTTTTGTGGAAAATATTTTCAAAAAGCATGAAAAAAAAATAATTTTTCCAACATTTTGCTTCATAAGCAGCACAAAAATTTTCTTAATCAATTTTTTTAAAAATTTTAATTGTTACACAGGTCTCTAGCAAAAATTTGGCTTTTACAGAATACAGAAAAAAATATCAATTAGTCGACGAGTTATAGCCAAAAAACCACATAAACAATATGCTGAAAATCGGCATTTGACTGCAAAGTTCGAAGGTCGATTAAAAAAAAAAATTCGAACTAACATAAACAAACGCCGCGATACGGGTCTTCTAATTTAGCCTCTACTTTCACCCCTCACTCTCAGAATCGACCTTAGTTTTGCTAACCTGTATTTGTTCCACAGTGTTATTTAACCATAAAGTCTAGAAATTATTCGTTTACACATAACTAAAGGCAAATTTTCAAATACAACAAATTATTGGCCTGATATTATAGTTTTTGTTGTGAAAACTATAATGGCCAAAAAATTTGTGTCTGCAATGCCATTAAAATAATTTCAAAACAAATAAGGAATGCAGTGCACTTAGTGCCTAATAAATAGTAGTCAATGTAGTTGTTCCAATATGAGTTATTGTATTATAAATGTGTATAAATTTTTACCATTTTATGTGAATCTTTTCACAATTGCACACAAAAAACACACAAGGCCAATAGGGAAATTAAATAAATAAATAACTATTTATATATGAGACGAGCAAAAAGTAAAAAATCATCAAAAAAATAATGTTTAATTTATGTTTTTTCTTCCAATTCTACAGAGATTGTTCATAAAATTTCATTAAAAAATTCCAAGCAGAAGTAACGAAAGAATAAATGTGAAAATAATTTTTAGTGAAAGTATTTTCTATTTTCTATTTTTAAGGTTACTACAGTTGATTATATCTCATATCAACTAAAGTCGACTAAGTCTTCATTTCCATTTTTAATTAACACTGATTTCTTATAATATTGCTGAAAAATGATTCTATAACTATAACACTAGGCAAGGTGATTTCTTGTGACCGATGTAACTTTGTCAGTTTTAAGCCTATTTTGACCAAACATACCACATTTGAAAAGTATTTCACTAGGTTTACAGATTTTTAAGATTTTTTTTTATAAAAAATGTTTATTAAAAAATATATTCTTTACAAAAAAAAAAAAATAAAAAATAAATCTATAATATTAATAGGCTAGGCGATTTCTTGTGACCGATGTTTTGTTCTACCGTTTTATGCCGATTTTGACCAAACGTTTATTATATGAAAGGTACTTCCTTTTAGCCGTTTTGTAGATTTACAGTTTTTTTAATTTTTTTTCTTTATTTTGAGTAAATTGCATTTAAAGTTACTACTAACACATACATAAAATTATACAATGCTATGTGTGTGTTTATTAAATTTGTTAATGTGTTTGTAATTAAAATGAATTTGTTTTTTGTGTTGATTTTTGAATTGACTATAATTGATTATCATACCTTTAGGGTCTTTATTTAATGAAAAAATAAAATTTCTTAGATCTGCACTCGAATTTCGAGGGCCGGAATTTGCTAGTAAAAATAAATAAACAAATAAATTGCCTCAGAATCACTAGGACATCATTGGAGGTTATTTTTTTTTTAAATAATTTCTTTATATGCAAATAACCCCTTATTTCATAAATTTGCATTTTATTTGTAAATATTTCAAAATAAAACGAATTTATTGGGACATCAAAAAATTAGTATATAAAATGAGGATAATGAATCTCTTGCGTTCCAGTTTTAATAAGGTTACTACAGTTGATTATCTCTCATATCAAGTAAAGTCGACTATGTCTTCATTTCCATTTTTAATTAACACTGATTTCTTATAATATTGCTGAAAACTGAATCTATAACTATTACACTAGGCAAGGCGATTTCTTGTGACCGATGTTACTTTGTCAGTTTTAAACCTATTTTGACCAAACATACCACATTCGAAAAGTATTTCTTTTAAGTTGTTCACCAGATTTACAGATTTGCACCATCTGGCACATTATTATTTTTTTCCTTTTTTTTTAGTAAAATTAATTTAAAGTTGCTACTAACACTTATATAATTTTATACCATGCTCTGTGTGTGTTTATTATATTTGTTAATTGAAAAATAATTTTGGACATAAACCAAAAACGACACTAACGTTATTTAATTTCGTTTTAAAAATGGATATCGCACGCCCTGTGTTGCATTGTAAATTGCCTAAAATAAGCATACATTTAGGTGGCATACAAGTGGTTCGCTTACCTTTAGGCTCTGTGTGTTCAACAAATATTTACAATGAAGACAATTTAATGAATTAAATAGATTAAAAAAACACTGAAAGAAATAAATTGAATGGTTATTAATATATGTTCAATGTAATTTTTATTGTTTATGTTGGATGTAAATTAAATTCATGTTTAAATGTGATAAATAATACTCATGTTACTGTAAGTTATTGTCATATATATAGTGTATTTTAAATTGTTTTAACGTGATGTTTTTTATATTAAATAGAATTTCCTTGAAAAAGTCAACAAAGAATTGACGAAACGTCGGAGAGAAATGTAACTTAAATGCAGTTTTATTTACATTAAAAATCTTAGGCCGTATTAGCTTATTTTCAAATAAAACAAACAAAAGGATATTAGCCAAATAACACAATAATAAAATTTCCTAGAATTTGCACTCGAATTACGAGGGCTGGCTCTGCCTGGTAACAGTAAACACGTGTTCACGAATAATATTGATGGAAAGTGACTTGGTTCGTTTCAGCTTTGCAAAAAAAAAATAAAAAATAGAAAATGAGAGGCATTGACTTGAGCTTTTTATCGTTGCCTAAGGATGGTAACACTTTTTGGCCCAGTTCGTTACAAACCTGAATAAAGTTAAACTTTGCGGAGAGTTTCGCACTAGTTTTCTTATATTTCATGACTTGGTTCAGTTCAGCTGTGAGCCCTACATATTTTCTTAAGAGACCTTTAAATTTTTAGCTTGAAACTCCTTTTAACTCTTTTAAATCTACGATTATTTTTTTATAGCCATACAGGACAAAAATCGATTTTCTTTGTCCACCTGATAATACCATTCTCTTGTTTGTGTTTAATATCTGATTATTGTAAAACTATCGACAGCAAACGAACTAAATATAAAAAAAATTAAATACGCATTTTAAATACATAAGAACCTTTTCCAAATACACCACATCATTTCTATAATTATATCCAAATAGTTATGTGAAAGAATTTCTATTTAATGTTACCAAAACAAGAACAAAATGGTGCATTCGTTTATCGAAACAAAATGTTCCTTCAAATATAATTATATATTTATGTTGTTACGTAATTAATGGCTTTAGGTGAAATAAACAGAATTATAACCATAAACCATAAGAAGCATATCGCATTGTTTGGTTACGTACGCATTCGTAGGTTTAACTTTCTACAATTAAACTTAATGAGCCATAAGTTTTTTTAAATGTTAAATGTTAGAATAACAATGTCTATGATTATGCCAAGGTTACAAAAACAAATAACAAAATAATGAGAATAAACAAAAGTAAAATTGAAAAAATTTAAACTTGTTAAATTATTCCATTTCGATTGATTTTTGGTCTTATTGAGACTTCATAAAAATTTCTTTTAGAGTAGTATTATAAAAAATTATAATAATGTGGGAAATTTAAAACTATGCGAATTGTATTATTTTAATAACATGGCAGTTAAGTGAAAACATATTATTAAAAATAAATTTAAAGAAATATATTTCTAAAAAAATTTAAGCATATTTCTGGGGATAAAAACTAAATTGAATTTATGCGATAATAGCACGACCTTACTGCATTATAAAGTTAGTCAGTGAGTCAGTGTTGTAAGCCTACATAATATATTTATAAAATTTGTATTCAATTACACGATGTTAGAAAATAGAAAAAATTTAATATAATTATCACCTTAACCAATATTAATGAGATATATTTTTGATGTGTAAACATCTATACGCGTAGGGAAGTAAATTTCTATTTCACAATACAATCACAAAAACAGCGTAAGTCGTAAGACAAAATCGGTGTGATTTATGATTGTATTGGTGAAAAATTGTGATCTGTAATAAGCTGTTTGAAAATGAAAAATAAAATATGACATATGAAAAATAAAAAATAAAAAATGAAAAATAAAAATGAAATATGAAAAATAAAAAAATAAAATATAAAAAATGAAAAATAAACAGTGAAAAATGAAAAATTAAAAATGAAATATGAAAAATGAATAATGAAAAATGAAAAATGAAAAATTAAAAATAAAAAATGAAAAACTAAAAATTAAAAATGAAAAATGCAAAATGCAAAATGAAAAATGAAAATGAAAAATAAAAAATAAATGAAAAATTAAAAATGAAAAATGAAACTTGAAAAATGAAAAATGAAAAATGAAAAATAAAAAATGAAAAATAAAAAATGAAATATGAAAAATTAAAAAATGAAAAATAAAAAATGAAAAATGAAAAATAAAATATACAAAAAAAAAAAATTTTGAAAAATAAAAAGTGAAAAAGGAATAATGAAAAATGAAAAATTAAAAATGAAAAATAAAAAATTAAAAATGAAAAATGCAAAATGAAAAATGAAAATGAAAAATAAAAAATGAAATATGAAAAACAAAAAATAAAATACAAAAAATGAAAAATAGAAAGTGAAAAATGAAAAATGAAAAATGAAAAATGAAAAATGAAAAATGAAAAATGAAAAATGAAAAATGAAAAATGAAAAATGAAAAATAAAAAATGAAAAATGAAAAACGAAAAATGAAAAATAAAAAATAAAAAATAAAAAATGAAAAATGAAAAATGAAAAACGAAAAATGAAAAATGAAATAAGATATGAAAAAAGAAAAATGAAAAATAAAAAAAATAAATTAGAAATGAAAAATCAAAAATAAAAAATGAAAAATGAAAAATAAAAAATAAAAAATTAAAAAAAAAATAAAAATTAAAAATGGAAAATGAAAAATTTTAAATTAAAAATGAAAAATGAAAAATGAAAAATGAAAAACGAAAAATGAAAAATGAAATATGGAAAATGAAAAACGAAAAATTAGAAATTAACCAGTTGAAGTAATAAATAATAATAAATATTTTTATATAAGCAGAACTCCAGCAGTTGATTGCTTGTTTACACTTCTCCCCTGTGATCGGATGACATGTTTTTTTTTTGGTTATGAATAACTATTATAACAACCGTAGATATGCTTTGGATGCCAATAACCATTATTGAAAGTAATTTTGACTTTGCATATCGCTACCCGGATACGTATTGTATTTTTGATGTAATGGACGCATTTCTAAGCTGTTAGAACGATGAAGAATTTACATGTTTTCACCAAATATGAATTTAACTTTTTACCAAACAAACTATCTACTGCTTTTGGTTACTGATGAGGGTCGGTGACTCTTCCTGAAACAGCTGTATAACCTGTCATGCAGAATATAGATCAATTTTTTGAAACAAATGTGCCAATATTTTTGCTTCATTCAAAGTAAAAACATTTGATCTTGAGCCTGAATAATTTCAAACTCAATCATTAAAATGATAAAGATCGAAAATAAGTTTTTTATTTTATTTTTATAAAAAATAATAATAGTGATGGAAAAACTTTTAGACACCTGTATGGAAAACTTGACGTATAAACCCAAAATCTTGACGAAATATGTAGATGACCTGTTTTGTATAGTTCCGGATTGTGCAATAGAGGAGATATTGACACAGCTTAATAGTTTTCATCATAATATTAAATTTACGGCCGAAAAAGAGTGCAATTACAAGTTACCATATCTGGATACAATTTTAATAAGAGATAAGGACAAAATAAAAATGGATTGGTACCAGAAACCTACAGCATCTGGCAGAATCGTTAACTTCTTTTCGAAACATCCAAAAAGAGTAATTATAAATACAGCCAAAAATTTAATCTCTAGGGTACTTGATATTAGTGATGTACATTTCCATAAAGATAATCGGATAAAAATTAGAAATATACTTAAAGAAAACCAATTTCCGACAAAACTGATCAACAAATTAATAAGGGACCATAAAAGAAATAAGGACAACAACTATAACACTCATATGGAACCAAAGACATATAAATCACTCACATATATTCCTAAATTATCAGAAAGGTTTGAAAAATCAAAATTATTTAATGACGTTAACTTTAAAATGGCACATAAAACAAATAACACACTGTCAAAATTATATAGTAGAACAAAAGACAAAATACCACTTATGGAAAAGGCGAACGTTGTATATAAAATACCTTGTAATGGAGATAAAAATGGAAATTGTGATCAAATTTATGTAGGAACAACCAAAAATAAATTGAAAACAAGAATATCAGCACACAAATCAGATCAGAAAATAAGATTAAATAATTTTACACAAAAAACGGCATTGACTAACCACTGTATACAATATAAACATACTCCTGACTTTGATAATGTAAGTGTTTTACAAAGTGAGAGTAACTACAGACGCCGCTACATGTTAGAAATGCTACACATAATAAACGTACCAACAAGAAAGAGAATGAACTTCAAAGCTGACACTGAGAGTTGCGCTCAAAGCTACAGACATTTGGTAAACAAAAAGATGGGTAGAGTGCAATAAATATATTTTAAGTAAATCAGTGCAATTATGACTACGATAATGAAATATCGTTCCTTTAATTAATTTTTTAGTGTAAACATTTATATAAATGTAAGATATCAATATATGTGTCTTTATGTGTCTTGTGTTCTTTGATTATATTTAAGTGACGTATATTTATAATACATTGTTTTTTATTTATAATATTAGATCCCTGAGGATGATCAGCGAAGCTGGTCGAAATATTGGATTAGAAGATAATTTAAAATAATAAATAAATTCAACAAAGACCTCGAGCTCGACTATTTATTCATTAAATTAAAAATAATAAAATTAAATATTTATGTCGTTTACTCGTCGCACACTCATAATGGTTAGATACCATGATAATCTTTCTCAATTACACTCTGTGGTCTGGGTACAATAAGTTTGTGTAACTACCAAAACCAGTCAAACATAGATCTATTGACTCAGAACTATTTTATGAATACATAAAACTATCCGTCTTTCCGTTTGTTCGTCTGACAATCTATGTGTCCAATGGATAAGATAAAATATAGTAGAGAACTGATTAATTTTTGATATCAAGAATTCAGAAAAATTACATATACTGCATATATCACAAAAATCCAATTTTTCTCGAAATTCTAAAAATAAATTTTTTGTAAAAAAAATTCTGATAGAGGAATTTACTTAAAAATTCACATAGTTTATCTCCAACATGTATTTAACAAAACCTTAAAGTGCCAGTTCAATTTTTTTAAGTTTTGTTCCAGAAAATTTTGTAAAACTTGAAAAATGAGTACTTATAGGTATAGAGACCAAGAGAAAATATTGGCTTTAATTAACTTCTTAAAGTTGAATTTCATGACCCAGTTTTTTTTACACAAGAGTCGTCTGGGGCATTTGCTATTTCTTGACGAGTTTTAATCGATTTTGAAGTTGAATAACTTCTTAAAGAGATAATTTAGCACTGAAATCGATTCATATAACAAATTGTTGAAAAAGTTAAACTGCAGGACGAAATTTTTTATAAAATCTTTATACGATTGTCCCCAAACTTCACATATATTAGTTTTACATAAAGGAAACAAACGGGACCCCGACGCTCCCCAAAATCGCAATTTCAAAAATGTTCATATAACGTAGGACCACTCTAGTGTCCATGGGAACTTTGCTTTCAAACTACAGTTAGCCAATAAAAATATATTTTTATGAAATTTTAATAAAAGTTTTTATCGGACATAGGACAATCACTACTGAAATTGGTAAATAGCGTTACATGTTCCAGCTTATTACTCAAACGCATGACCAAGGGTGTCATAAATATCTTCACCATATATGGTCTTAAGTTCTGAATTGCAAACTGAATACTTTTAGTATAGCCTCTTTCGGATATTCACATATAAGTAACTGAATTTTGGTAATGATTGATATATATTTTTTAATCTAGTCTATTTCTCCTTTGACCTCGATAAGCCAGTATTATAATACTCCTACCCAGACTCCTCAAATTAATGCTTAAAAGCTTTAGCCACCCTAATATATGTCCACGAATGTGTTGAAATGTTATTTAAATTCAATTTTAATTTGCAAGAAAAAAGAAAACATAAAACAACAATTCCTTTGTTAAGACGAAAATAAAACTAAAACTAAAATCGAGCAACCTTGTCAACAAGAATGTGTGAAATTTTATAAAACAATTTCATTATTTTTTCTGTACTGTCTTTTTTTTCAGCTGCTTCCGTTGCCGTATCCTCATGGACTCTGGTGGCCATATCCTGCGAACGTTATTATGCCATTTGCCATCCACTGCGTTCGAGACGTTGGCAGACACGTAGTCATGCATATAAAATAATAGTTTGCATTTGGTTTGGCAGCATGTTGTGTATGTTGCCAATTGCAATGTTCAGTCAATTGATGCCAACAAGTCGACAAGGTAAGTGAATTGTGAACATGTGTGCAAATCCTGTAACGTGTTTTTAACATATTGTTTGTGAGTCTGTTGTTCTTACTAAAATATGTGCTCTGTAGTTTTTATGCTCCAGGTAGAAAGTAGATTTTTAAACAGGATGCTAGAAATATTTTTACACTACACTACTCTATGGTCAGGATATAATTAGTTTGTTCTAATATTTGTAACTACCGTAAACAACTGAGCTAGACCAACCTTTTATTATACCGGTCAACTGAGTCAATTCGATGTCCTCAATATCCAATTTAATATATATATTTTGGTTAATATTATTACCAGTAATGAGTAGTCAAAAATTAAGTCCTGTAGGGCCATTCTTAGTCATGGCTCCGTATAAAGCTGCTTCCTGATCTTAGCTATAAAGAAACAAAAATATTGGACAGATTTTTCTCAAATTTGGTTTGTATTCGTTTTTTTTTTCAAACAGGTGACTATGAAAAATATGATCATGATCGATCAATTTTTCGACCCAGTTCCCATATAAAAATAACATCCGATATGATCTTCTTTATACCAACAGGGACTAAATTAACAACAAGCGCACTAAATTTTGTTTTATACACTGCCGCTCAGATGATTATATTCAAGTAAATTATATTTTGGTTATTCTTTCCTTATTGATATCGGTTATTGGTCTTTTTATTTTTTAAGGAGTTTGAGATGCAAAATAATGCCATTATATTTTATTGGTGACTTGCTTTCCCCATGAATGTAAAATATGCAATTTTTTGGTTCAATAGAATAAGAACAGTTACAATTATGCCAGTTTATCGCAGGTTGTGAAAGTGATTTGTTGTGGAAAATTTTTTGCAATTAGAAATTATTATTTCATTGCAATTTCTGTGTATAATGGGATGAAAAAGTGCGTTAACTACAGAGGAGAAGGTCAAAACTTCCGCTTGTAGAGAACTGAAGCCATCATATCGAGAAATCGCAAAGAAATGAAAGGAGCTCCACCGTAGAATACAGTTTTTTTTTTAATAAATCAGTCGGTGTATGGAAAAAGCATGAAAGGACGTACCAAAAAAGTGACATGAGAAGCTGACAGAAGAGCAATACTGAGAGCAGCCTCAAATTCTCACCAGTCAGGAGCAAAAATCAAATCGGCTTTGGCCATAACAGCAAGTATTTCAACAGTATGAATGCCAAGCACCTGGAAAGATTAATACCCTGTTTCCATAACACAATTCGTCACAGACGAACGAAAATTTGTATGTATTTTGTTTTTGTTCTTCATACAAATTTACGTTCGTCTGTGACGAATTGTGTTATGGAAAGAGGGTATAAGACTGCACAAAAAAAAAATCAAAAGTTAATGCCATTCGCGAGCCAGATTACTTTTTGAACGGAGTTATATGACCTGGAAATCCGAATGGCACTATGTCGTATTTTCAGGCGAAAGAAAATTTAATTTAGATAGGCCGGATGGATACAACTATTATTTCCATGATTTGCGTAAAGAAAATCAGTTCTTGAATAGTCATCATATCCTTGAAGGCGGGGTAATGGTCTGGGAAGTGATATTCTAGTATTGAACTTGCGAATTTCAGTTTTTCTCTTTAAAAATAAGTGCGGTTGCTTACAAAAGTGTTCTAAAAATTGCATTTCCTAATTCAGGAAACATATTTGGGCCTTTGCCATGGAGTTTCGAACCAGACAATGCTCCAATCCTTACCGTCTGTTCTGTTCGAGCCTGGATTTCAGCCCAGAATGTTGATTTAATGATTTGGCCTCCATATTCTCCCGATCTCAATATTATTGAGAATGTTTGAGGATGGCTAACTAGAGAAGTTTACGAGTCTGGAATCCAATTTGAAGGATTGGAATTGCGAATTCTGAAATTAAAAGAGAATTAATGTTTTCGTATAATACAATGGCTTGGCCTCTCCGGGTCCATATCGCAGATCAACTTAGTTCATCTTACCCGACCTTATCCAGGGCTCTTGGATCAGGCCAATGTTGTAGGTGTACTTGGCAAACCCTCTGCTAATTTCTTGAAGATTTGCCTGAACACCCATCATTTTGATGTAGTTGTTGTTGTTCCTATAGAAGTGGACGGTTTACTTGGCATCTTGTCACCTTCATCTGGTCCATCTTCTTTTGGTTTGGAGGCTTCTTTATCTCCGTCTCCCTTGACGTTCAATTGGATCTGTCAAAATTTATAGGATATTTGACCCTTATTCCCCTCCAATTTTGCCGCTGAGATTTGATCAATGGATACTACTAACATAGCGCTAGTTTCCTTGTTTTACCTTCGAAGCATCCTCCATGGCTCTACCTTGAGCCCGTCATTCTCCTTTTGAACAACGGAGAGAATCTTACAGTTTCCATGTTTGCAACGTTGGGGAAATAACCAACAGCAACTTTAGGGCGAGAAACATTAGTTTCTTCCGTTGGCCACAGATCTGCTGTTGCCCATGGATTGAGGTGTGGTGTCAGCTTTTTAATCCATTCAGCTGTGGCATCATTTTTGCAATGTAAGGTCATGAAACCTTCTTTATAAATATATGCCATTTCGGAATTGAGGTTTTATTTCTTTGTCCTCTGGCATTTTATCCATGATAGCATTTTGGATTTTGTCCATTTGGCCTGTAGTGAGGACCGCATTATGGAAGTCCTTTGCTAATTTGGAAACTTTTTGTCCAGTGAGCACATCTTTGAAAAATAGTTTGTTCTGGACTTTGGGATTTTGATGAGATTTAGCCATGGGTTTTTCCTTAGTTGGATCTTCCTTCTGGCGCTTTTTTATACCCACCACTCCAGTGTGCAGAGGGTTTATATAAGTTTGTCATTCCGTTTGATCCTTATAACAACCGGAGTTGATATAGCGATGTCCAACTGTCCGTCTGTGGAAATGACGATGACGACATCAATCGGGCAGCTAGGATGCTCATTGAGACAAAACATGATTCAGTACCATCCTGAAAAGTTTGCTGTTTAAAATCATCCAAATCGGTCAATCAGGGCCCGAGATTTGAATGAAAAACTAAAAAAAAGTCTTGAAAAATATACGATCACGCCCTCAGTGGTACAGCTAGCGTGTAAATTTTTAGTGAGAATGATTCACCAAATTCATGGGAAGATTTCTGTTTCAAAAACTATTAAAATCGGTGGAAAAGGTCCAGGGAAATCTCTGAAAAAGTTAAAAAAATGAAAAACATGATGTTTCTATATTGTTCTTGTTTTTATTTTAAATGTTGTATTGTTGTCATAGCTGGACTTGTTGTTTTTGTGGTCGTTGTGGTAATAATATAATAAAAATATATGCTTTCTTCTTCTTTACCACGCACCATTTAACCCTCTGTATATTTTTTTTATCAACTCTGGTAGAAAAATTTAAAAGTTTCCATTGTTTTGGCATCACTAAAAAAATTTGTTACATCATTTATGTCATTGCCACGAGCGTGCCTGCAAAGTCTCAGATCGATAGGGTCACGGAAAGGGGTTAAAATCTATCCAAAATTTTTTCGACAAGCAGACACTACGAATTTATATAAAGGGAGTAAAAATTCACCAACATCTAAAGCAAATAATGCTAAAATACCTAGTTGTTAATAAAAAAATTTAGCAAAAAAAAAATTATGTATTAATTTATTTAAAGAGAAAAACACAAAAATAATGTTTGATGTTGTATTTTTTGTGTGTAATATTTACATATACATACATACACATATTAAATAATACAAATAATATACATATATTATATATATGTATGTATGTATATCCATATTAACTGCATGTTAGAAATAAATCAGTATATTATTTTATTTACATAAAATTCTGCAAAATTTTGTTGTGGCGAAAATACATTTCTTTTGAATTAACAGAGTGTCACTTCATTTTGCTCAGCGTGACTATGCCACGGTAGATGGCGCCACAATTTTTGTTCTGATTAGCTTTGCAATAGTTATTTCTATTTTAACATGAATGTATTTTCAACTAGATATCATAAAGAACAATGTTAGGAGTATACACGGGCTGGTCTTTGAATTCATACGTTTTTTCATTATTCTTTTACAAATATGAACATAAGTTTGGCATATTGACTTTTTGATGTCTTTAAAAAATAGAGTTAAGGAGTTCATCAATGGGTTTTTTGCTTTCAAAACAGTTCTACATAGTTATATAGAATTATTATTCTGCTTTACCTACAAAATATCTGATTGTGATTACATATAATTTTTAAAAATTGTTTATAATTACTAAAGCATTATTATCCACATAAATACAAAATTACACTTTTTAAATTTTCCATTCAAATTTAAGAAAATATCAATTCTAACAAGTAAGAAAATTATAGTCGGTCTAGACCGACTATACGATACCCTATACCATGCGTTTAGGAACCCTATCTCTTAGGCCCAACTAACTGGACATAGAAAATAAGCAAAAACCAAATTTGAGTGGGATTTTTATTAATTTTTTTGGCTGCAGATATGAAAAAGTTCATATCGGATGCTATATCTATATGGGGACTAGGCCTAAAAATGGACCGATCCTGACCATGTTTGGTAAAGTCTCTTGTATTTTGCAAAAATATATACAAACAAAATTTGAGAAGAATTAGTGCAATATTTTTGTTTTTTAATAGATTTAAGTGAAGATCGGGAAGCAGCTCTATATGGGGCCAAAGGGATCATTTTTGGACTACTCATTAGTGGATGTAATGAACGCATACAAACCCAATTTGAGTAAGATCTATATGACAATTTGGATCTTATGGCAATTTATGTCGATTTCATAGGGGTAATTTGTATGGGGGCTAGGTCTGAACATGGACCGATTCTCAGCAATTTCAATAGCGTTCATCCCATACCCGATGAAAACTTACATACCAAATTTCATCAAAATATGTTCATATTTGCGACCTGCAGTTTGATTACAAGCTTTACATGGACACACAGACGGACGGACGGACGGACGGACGGACGCACATTGTTAAATCAACTCAAAAAGTGATTCTGATTCGATCGGTATAATTAAAGATGGGTCTAGGTCATATATTTTTGGTTGTTGCAAACAGCAGCACAAAGTCATTATACCCAAACCACATAGTGGTATAGGGTATAAAAACTGGAATTAAAATTTCCAATTATAAATTAGAAAATATTAACTGAATTTCAGAAAATCATATCAAAACGTCCGAAATGATAATTTTATATTTAGAAGACATCAATTGCATCTTTAATATATAAATTTTATTCGGTAAACACAAATTGAAATTTCAAAAAAAAAAAAAAACACCAAATATGTTTACATTTAAAAAAAATATATTGCCATTCAGGAGAAATTAATAGCTTTTCAGTACCGCGATTCAGTAACTTCTTTTAACGATTATCAGTAAAATTTTTAAACTAAATTCGCTATTATTAAAGTCAGCTGCTGTTGTTGTTATTTAAACGACAACCATTTTTGTGTTGTTTATTCAATCGATAAAAACTTAAATTTTTAGGTTGAAATGTCGTCATACATAAATAAAAATCATAAAATAGTGAAAATATTTTGTTTTTATTAAAAAACTTTTTTATATAAATAAAAAAATTAAATAGCATATTCAATTCATTATTTCATTTACAAATAAATAAACAGAAATATTAGTAAAAAAATAAAGATATTAAACATAAACATAAAATCATCCTTTCAAACACGAAGTAATATATTTTTTTCTATTCTTTGTGTTTTTCGCTTATTTTGACAGAGATGCCACTCGTTTACAATTTAAATAAATAGAAAAATAGATTTGTCGACTGTCGTTAAGATGTATGTACTTAATGAATCACTTAATCCTTAGTGCAAACAACAATAGCTATCGATATATTTTGCGATTGTCGGATCGTTGAAATTTACAGAATCGGACTACAGAAAACATTAATTTAAATTCAATGAATTTTAGAAAACGTCAAATGATATTTAAGAATTGCGAACATAAAAACTGTTACATAAATAAACGCAATTTGATGAGAATGTTATTTAGATATGTAGAAATTTTCACATTTTTTTTTTTTTTTTTGAAAAAATAACAAATGACAAATAACAAATTATTTTATTTAAAATGTTTGGGACATTTGGTTTTTTGCGCTTGGCATCCCTAATTTGAATATTTATTATTATAAATTTATTCTCTATGTTTTCCAAATATGGTAATATTTTAACAAAAAAGTTGAGAGAGCTTTTTTTTTTGGTTATTATTTTGTTACTCCATCCGACGTACATGGCCGCAATGAAGAAATATTTGGCCAGTTAAAAGAAACTATACAGCAATTTCCAATTAGCATGATTTAATGCATACAGCCACCATACACAACCATTACCTTTGCAATGGTGGTTAGGGCGAGCTATTTAATTAGCAAAAACTAAATTAAACGAGAAGTTATGTCATATAACCGGAAACGCATGCATATAGGTATATACCCTAAATGCATGCCGATCAGCAACCACAATGACAAAAAAGCAAACACCGAAATAAATCCGAAATAATAGAAAAGACGAAAACCAACCCAAAGAGTTTTCTGAAATAATTTGGTATTAAGTTTAACAAATTGTTTACTTTTTCCAATATTTTGTTTACATTTATTATCAATACTCAAACCGAGGTGGAGAGTATCAAAGATTCGGCACAGCCGAATTTAACACTCTTACTTGTTTAATGTCGCTTCACAAGGTATTCTTTCTACTGATATCTGCCTCTTGCGATCTGCAATTTTTTGTTTTTCTAAAGTATCATGGGCTTTGACTCGGGCTTGATCTTTGTCGAGTCCTTGCCAAATGAGGAAATTCATCCGTTTTCTAGCAGCATCACTTAATTTTATATTCAGTTATTTACGTTTAATTTTTTTATTTTTCGAGTGAGTTCTTCGCTTGCACTTCGTGCGTTTCTGGAAGTTGGGGCGTGTTCATCATTCCTTTCCACAATTATTTTTAGGTTTATGGGACAATTCTTAGCCAAGTCCCCATATAAATATAGCATCCGATATGAACTTTTTCATATCCGAAGGCAAAGAAATTAATAACAATGCCTCTTGAATTTGATTTATACCCAATTAGTTGGGCCTAAGAGATGGGGTCTCTAAACGCATGGTATCGGGTATCGTATAGTCGATCTAGACCGACTATAATTTTCTTACTTGCCACAAATAAATCAGTTCAACATAATTTTTAATATATTATGTCATAATATGTGCACATATATTATGGATTTAAAGATAATAAAAAAAACTTTTAGAAAAGTACAACGTTTGTCGTTATTATTTCGCAAAATGTGTAGACAAGAATGTTGTATTGTCAAAACAATGCTTGACGTACGAATTAGTAGCAGTTAGGGCTCAATGTCTTGTTTCAATTTTCTTTTATGTAAATGCGAAAATACTTTCCCCTAGAACAAACAACTCGAAATCATAGCACTTATGATACAAATAAACAAAACATTTTAAAAGGTTTTTTCATAAAAATATAATATGTACTTAATGTGGGATTTATCAGGAAATTTCTAAGTATAAACACTTTCATAAACCTACATTGATTATATATTAAATTTTATGCATGAGGGGGCTATCCTTCATAATCAGGCTAATTATAAAAATTGTATAATACTACTCTCAATTGAAATCTATTTTTGGTGAACATTACAATTACTTTCTTATATTGACCAGTGATAATCTATTTGAATATATTTCAGGCCGTAGCAAATGTCGTGATAATTGGCCTAGTTATGCATTGCCGTATGAGCGCACCTACAATCTATTCTTGGATTTAATACTATTGGTGCTGCCATTGGTGATACTTTCTGTTGCTTACATCTTAATAACACGTACATTATACGTTGGTATGCGTATCGAGAAGGCCATGATATTTGGTGGCAGACAAGAGGAAGTGTGTACATCATTCGAAAGAAAATTGAATAGCAACAGTTTGGGCAAAACTTCATTGTTTTCGTCATCTCCATCGTCGACAGCATCATCCTCACGTTTAAAATTGAATTTGCCATTACGTTGCCAGGGCCTAATATCTGCAAATAATAGCACAAGTAGTCACTGTAGCCATCAGCAACACCATCCAAATAATTCCGAAAACAATATGCAGAAAACGGATACAATCTATCAGCAGCAGCAGCAACACAATAATAAACACCAATTACAGGGACAGCGAATGTATAATCAGCATCAGATTCAAAATTGTTGTCATCATCATCAGCAACAACAACAACAACACCATCAAATTCTACTTCATAATGAAGAAGCTGCTGAACAGCAGCCTAATAAACATTGTTGTGGTAAGTGTAGGCGTTTATGATGCCAATTGTTATTTTATTTCCATCTATTCTAGACTTTTTTTAATTCGGTTCAGAACTTATTAGGTGAACTAAATGTAACAGAATGTAATTTGATTTAATTTTAACTAGACAAAGGAACTATTTTGAACACAATCTCATTACATTTCATTTCATTTGAATATATAACCCTCGTAATCGGCTGATAGATGAATTTAAAAAGACTATTTCGTTTTTAAATTAAAATCTGTTTAACATTACAATGCAAACTTGAAAGTAAGAAATTTTCTTATTTTCAAATATTGTCAGATTTAAGGCCATCTTATTGGTACCATAAATCTTTATATATTTTTTTTTTAGGTATTTGTACAATATCAGGAAAGATTTTTGCATGGGTTTATTTTTAGAAAAGCTAAAAATGTATTCAAGTGCTCTGAGTTCTGTTGCCGCACGACTTGTTTATATTTAATTTTACAACTTTATTTACTTAAGATAAACGTTTTGGATGACCCTTAAGATGGTAAATATTTGTCAGTAATAAAAGTAATGGCAATTTATTTTTTTTTTATCGCCATTAAGAAATCGAAAGAAAAATTAAAAAAAGAAAATTATTGAACCTTTTTTTATTGTTATTGGCCTAAAAGGAAAATTAATTAAAAAATCGAAAAGTAAGAGATGTAATTAGAGCTTGAAGGCCTTTAGTCTGAAGTCACTCATATTTTGGAAAAAAAAGTACAAAAAAAGTGAAAAATCAAGATAATCCTTAATAGGGCATAATTTATTTTTTATTTTAAATTTCTTAATCTTTCTTAGCAATAAAATTTAAAAACATATATAAACAAGTAAGAAAATTATAGTCGGTCTAGACCGACTATACGATACCCTATACCATGCGTTTAGAAACCCTATCTCTTAGGCCCAACTAACTGGACATTGAAAATAAGCGTAAACCAAATTTGAGTGGGATTTTTATTAATTTTTTTGGCTGCAGATATGAAAAAGTTCATATCGGATGCTATATCTATAAAGGGACTAGGTCCAAAAATGGACCGATCTTGACAATATTTGGTAAAGTCACTTTTATTTTGAAAAAATATATACAAACCAAATTTGAGAAAAATCTGTGCAATATTTTTGTTTTTTGATAGATTTAAGTGAAGATCGGGAAGCAGCTCTATATGGGGTCAAAGGGATCATTTTTGGACTACTCATTAGTGGATGTAATGAACGCATACAAACCCAATTTGAGTAAGATCTATATGACAATTTGGATCTTATGGCAATTTATGTCGATTTCATATGGGTAATTTGTATGGGGGCTAGGTCTGAACATGGACCGATTCTTACCAATTTCAATAGCGTTCATCCCATGGCCGATAAAAGCTTATATACCAAATTTCATCCAAATATATTCATATTTGCGACCTGCAGTTTGATTACAAGCTTTACATGGACACACAGACGGACGGACATTGTTAAATCAACTCAGAAAGTGATTCTGATTCGATCGGTATAATTAAAGATGGGTCTAGGTCAAATATTTTTGGTTGTTACAAACAGCAGCACAAAGTCATTATACCCAAACCACATAGTGGTATAGGGTATAATGAATAAATGGGACAAGAAATAATAGAGAAATTGTGATATATAATAAATTATTAATTTTCATTTACATATCGATAATATATACCTCCTGTCAAGCAGGTGTTTTAACATAACAAAAATTTTTTTATTTTGACTTTTAATTTTAAAAATACAGTTGTCCTGTTTTATTTTAAATATTTTTTTTATTAATCATTGAGTTAATCAAATTTAAGATCAAATGTTTTTTATCTATACTAATATTATAAAGAGGCAATGTGTGTTTGTTTGTTTGTAGGAGGTAATCTCCGTAACTACCCATCCGATATTCCTGAAATTTTCACAGAGTCTTAGCGCTGATATGGGAAGTGCTATAGGCTATAATTTTTTAAATATTTTTGGTGGGCGTGGCAACTCCCACACAAAGTAAATTTTTAATATCATATACATATATTGAGTATTATGATAGGGAGAGCTTTGCAAATTTGTGTGAGGTCACCTATTGTTAATATTAGTAGCTACGCCGGAAATGGGCGGGATCGGACAAGTGTGCGTGGTACCTCCCATACAAGCAATAATTCAATATTATATATATCGAGTACTGTGATAGAGAGAGCTTTTCAAGTTTGTCTGATGTCACCTATTATTAATGTGAGTAGTCGGGCAGTATCGGACCAATAGGCGTGGCACCTGCCATACAAATTAAATATAAAATGCCATATATCTGGAGTACTGTTATAGTGAGAGTCTTGGAAATTTGTGTGAGCCCTTAAGTTATTCATGTGATTAGTTTGACAAAAAATGGGCATGATCGGAGCAGTGGGCGTGGCGCCGCCCGTACAAAGTAAATATATGATATATAACCGGTGTAATAAAAAAGGGAAGCTTTGACAGTTTGCACGACACCATCAGATCTTAGTAAGTGTAGTCGGAAAAAATTGGAGGGGTTCACATCAACGGGCGTGGCACTCCCCATGCAAAGTAACTATTTAATGTCATATATCTGGAGTACTGTAAACGAGAGGGCTTTGTGGCTTTGCGTGAGCCGGTAGGTTCTTTGTATGATTAGTCGAATAAAAAAATGGGCGTGATCGTAGCAGTGGACGTAGCACAGCCCATGCAAAGTAGATATCTTATATCATATAACTGGTGTTCTATAAAAGGGAAAGACTCGACATTCTGCACGAGTCCATCAGATATTAATGTGAGTAGTCCAATAAAAATTGGGCGGGATGGGATTAGTGGGCGTGACACCTCCTATATAAATAATATGAAGTACTATGAAAGCAACAGTCTTTTGTTTAGTACATTAGTTATCAATGTCATTTGTTGTGGAAAATATATCGCCAAAATCAAAAATTCGCCAAAACCGAAAATTGCGAAAAATAAAAATCGCCAAAAAAAATCTTCAAAATCAAAAATGGGTAAAATCAAAAATCGCTAAAAAGAAAAATTGCCAATTGACATTCTAAGTTCAAGGCCAATAGTTAAGTGTTGCCAGATCTAAGTTTGATAATCCATCTTCTTCTCATGGGCAGCTACATGTACCTTGCTCCAGGGTAGGAACGCCGAAAAATCTGATAATTGTTGTACCGAATGAAAAAACAAAAAACATTGTATATTAGCAAGTATTCAAATACAAAAAACTATGCTAATAATCTATACTAACATAATAAAGAGGTAATATGTGTTTGTTTGTTTGTAGGAGGTAATCTCCGTAACTACACATCTGACCTTCCTGAAATTTTCACGGAATCTTACTGCGGATATGGGAGTGCTACAGGCTGTAATTTTTTAAAATATTTTTAGCGGGCGTATGATGGAGAAAGCTTTGCAAATTTGTCTCAGGTCATCTATTATTAACGTGAGTAGTCAGACAAAAAATGGGCGGGATTGGCAAATGCACGTGGCACTCCTACACAAACTTAATATTAAATGTGATACATCTGAATTACTGTATTAGTGAGAGCCTTTGGACTTTGCGTGAGCCCTTTCATAACAATTCGGAAGGGGCGGGGGAGGGGGAGGGTGTAGCGAAGCGCACCGGGTTCCATCTAGTCTGTAATAAAGTAATAAACTTTGGCACAAAAATTTATTTATTTTCTACAAGACAGCTTAGACAGCTGTTTCGAATCGAGTCACCAGCACTTATCCGTAACCAAAAAGACAACAGAGATAGTTTGTTTAGTAAAACGTGTAGCTAAGGATTAAATAAATGATTTTTATTAATATAACTATGTAAAAAATAGAATAAAAAATAGGGATGTATGTTTGATTTAATATTAAAAATACTCATACGTATACATATCTTCTACTTTACTGGTAGGGGTGAGAAATTCCATTTTTGGGTGAAAGTACTGGTCCAGTATAATAAAACCTTCGCCACCAAAATTTTTCTTAAAAATGAGTCTTTTTTTAAAAAAATACATTGTGTTACAAAAGTACCCTTTGTTAAAAAAAGCACATTTGGTTAAACACTTTGTCTCTTATTTTAGATGTTTCTTTTTTTAAAGAAGTACCTTTTATTAGAATAGTACCCTACGTTAAAAAAGCGTTAAAAAAAGTAAATTATGTTAAAAAAAGAACCTTTTGTTGAAAAAAGCACCTTTTGTTGAAAAAGTTTCCTTTTGTAAAAAAGTATATTTTGTTAAAAAAAAAATACCTTTTGTTAAAAAAGTATGTTTGGTTATAAAGGTAACTTTATTTGAAAAAGCACCTTTTGTTAAAAAAAAGTACCTTTAGTTAAAAAGTACGTTTGGTTAAAAAGTACCTTTAGTTGAAAGAGTATGTTTTGATAAAAAGTACCTTTTTAAATAAGTACCCTTTGTTAAAAAAGTACCTTTTGTTAAAAAAGTACCTTTTGTTAAAAAAGTACGTTTTGCTAAAAAATTACCTTCTGTTAAAACAATACCTTTAGTTGAAATAGTACGTTTGGATAAAAAAGTACCTTTATTTAAAAAATACCTTTTTTTAAAGAAGTACCTTTTGCTAAAAAGTGCCTTTTGTTTAAAAGTGCGTTTGGTTAAAAGAGTACCTTTTGTTGAAAAAGTATGTTTTGTTCAAAATGTTCCATTTTAAATAAGTACCTTTTGTTAAAAAAGCATCTTTTGTTAAAAAGTACCTTTTGTTAAAAAAGTACCTTCTTTTAAAAAAGTACTTTTGTTAAAAAAGTAACTTTTGTTAAAAAAGTAACTTTTGTTTAAAAAAGTACCTTTTGTTAAAAAAGTACCTTTTGTTAATAAGTACATTTTGCTAAAAAAAATTACCTTCTGTTAAAACAATACCTTTAGTTGAAATAGTACGTTTGGATAAAAAAGTACCTTTATTTAAAAAATGCCTTTTGTTAAAGAAGTACCTTTTGCTGAAAAGTGCTTTTTGTTGAAAAGTACGTTTGGTTAAAAGAGTACATTTAGTTGAAAAAGTATGTTTTGTTCAAAATGTACCATCTTAAATAAGTATGCACCTTTTTTTAAAAAAGTACCTTTTGTTAAAAAAAGTACCTTTTGTTAAAAAAATATCTTTTGTTTAAAAAGTACCTATTGTTAAAAAAGTAACTTTTGTCAAAAAATAATTTTTGTTAAAAAGTGACTTTTGTTAAACAAGTACCTTTGGCTAAAAATATGTATCTTTTGTTATAAAAGTACCTTTTGTTACAGTGTTACATATCATTAGAAAGCTAGTTTAATTGTCACATCCTGATAGGAAACAATTAAGAAAATTATAGTCACTCTAGACCGACTATACGATACCCTATATCATGCGTTTAGACACCCTATCCAACCAAATTTGAAAAAGTTGATATCAGATGCTATATTTATATAGGGACTAGGTTGGAAGATAGATCGTTCCTGACCATATTTTTCACAAAAACATATACAAACCAAATGGATGTTGTAAGCATAAACAAACCCACTTTGACCGTCATATATATTATATTTTGGATATTATGGCAATTTAAGTCGATCTCATAGGGGTCATTTGTATGGGGAGTAGGTCTGAACATGAACCGATTTTCACCAATTTCAACAGCGTTCATCCTGTGGCCGATAGAAGCTTATATACTACATTTCATCAAAATATATTCATATATTTTGTAGTTCGATTCCAAGGTTTACATGGACACACAGACGAACGGATGGACAGACGGACGCACTTACAAGAGGACGAACGGATATCGCTAAATTAACTCAATGTACATTGTTCTTAATTCAAAAAAAATATTCTACAGGAAAAATTAATATTTTTGAAAATGATTGTGAAGAATGATTGTCTTAAATTTCCGTAATTTTACTTTTCATTTGGATATTCTTATTGTAGATATTCAATTGTAATAAAATAACAAATATCAAGATATGGGAATTTGGCACTAAATTCAATACGTACATACTGATAGAACTGGATGCACATTTTTTTTTTTTTTTTCCTTTTAAAACATATGTTAATTTATTTCAAAGATATCCTTTCATGCATATTATTCTTTGAGGTAGAATTATTATGTTAATACAGCCAATATTTTGCTACGCCTTTAGTTTGTGGTGAAATGCTCTTTGAAGTTTGTGGCTAGGTAAATGTGGCAAGTATAGTATATTTCTCCCATATAATTTAACAACTAGACAAAAATGTAATCAGGATATCTTTTTAAGTGAAATCTCCTAAGGACATTTTTTCCAACTGGACTCTCTTCTCTTTCCTATTTTGCTATAAAACAAAGATATTAATAGAATCAATAAATATTTTGAATTATGAATTGATGGTTGGGAAAATTCAAAAAATTACGCTCATGCATAGTTCTCTACGCAGCGAGCATATAAAAGTAAATTTGATATCAAATTTCACTATGGTTTCTTTCAACAAATATAACAACATATAAAAATGAGCTTGAGTCAATAATAAATAGGCGAACCCATTAGTTTTGTCTCTTTTATTACATGTTCAGGTTTCAAAGTATTCAGCAACATTCTATCAAGAAATATTCTCTTGTGAGCTAAAAAATGCAACTCTGGGGCATTAGATCACAAAGTGTCTCTCTTTGATAATCCAACGGAATCCAAAATAACCTAGTTTTTTTTGCTTTTTTCTCTACGGTTGTAGTAAACTAGTTTAGTTACTATGAATAAATAAGTTTAATGTATAACAATTTTTGTATTTAATAAAATAAGTATTTATTCTGTGCGAGAAAAAATGCAGCCCCTTGTATTTACACATCGCACCTGTACCTCTAAAGAGAGTCAACTTAAAATTTTTCAATATTCACTTTTTGCAAGAAAACGATACACAGTGGTCATATCTATCCACTGTAAAAATCTTACATCGATTTTTCTAGACTTTCGGGAAAAAAATGCAGTTGTAACCCTCTTTGTGTTATAAGAGTAGCTTCTTCAGAATCCACTAAAAAGACATATTTTGAGTTGCACCCAAAAAACTTGTTATTTTTGATGATCACTGAAAAAATCTTAAAAACAACTACTGTTATATACTTATTATTCGCAATTCTTTACAATGAAACAACTGTTTTTGAATTTTAGAGTAAATATTAAAAAAAAAACCGTTTTTTGCCTCTACTGAAAATTTGTAAATATTAAGTTTACTCACTTTAGAGGTACAGGTGCGACAAGTTTATTAAAATTAAATTATCGTTTCTTATAAAACTAAACTTAAGACTAATATTTTGTAGTGTGGCCATTATTTGTTATTGTCGATCGTAATCTGAAAACAAGTAAGCAAATTATAGCCGGTCTAGACCGAATATACGATACCCCATACCATGCGTTTAGAGACCCTATCTCTTAGGCCCAACTAACTGGATATAGAAAATAAGCATAAACCAAATTTGAGTGGGATTTTTATTAAATTTTTTGGCTGCAGATATGAAAAAGTTCATATCGGATGATATATCTATATGGGGACTAGGCCCATGTTTGGTAAAGCCTCTTGTATTTTGCAAAAATATATACAAACAAAATTTGAAAAGAATGAGAGCAATATTTTTGTTTTTTGATAGATTTAAGTGAAGATCGGGAAGCAGCTCTATATGGGGCCTATGACTAAGAGTTGTCCCATAGGGATTATTTTTGTTATTTTTGTTATAAATATAGAATCAACTAGTAGTGTGATGGTGTTAAGGGATATTTTTCCCATTCTGACTGTAAAATTGCTTAAAATTCATTTAGATTAAACCCATTGAAAATGGAAAAGAATGTGTTGTCCCGGCATTTCACACTATTTATTTGCAGACATGATCCTTTCGATTTTGACCAACGAAAGAATGCACCATTTAACATATCGCTTCTTACCCCACACGTAATTGATCCTCCATCATGTTTGACTAATATCAGGAGCATATCTTTGTTTAGTTAGTTTTCATTCGAAATTTATTCCATCGGAACGAAATATATAAAATTTTCTATTGTCGCTCCAAAAGACCTAAGCCCACTGCTCACTTGATCACTGTTGGTCAAGGCGCTTCCTTTTGTTAACTGCGTTGAATAAGTAGTTTCTTCATTTTTGCTTCATTCAATCCCAATGACACGCAGAGGCACTAATATATTAATTTGCAGAGAGGCACCAATATATTAATTTGCAAAAGTAGCCATGTCCGCTGAACTCCTTCAGTGGTAGGCTACTTCATTTTCTTTCTACACTTCTCAAGTCAAATCGTGATGCAATATAGTATACATCGAATTTATTTAAACTACCCACTCCAATTGCAGGCATGGATTTCGCTTAATTTAAAGCTTTAATAATAGCTATTTTGCTATCAGTTGACAACTGCTTCTAACACCAAATTAGTATGGGACAAATGTTTTAAGAAACTTTTATTTGAAAAGCAATAATCAACTTACTTTTACGATTAATTCACTACGTTGCATTTTTGATATTTTTCACTTTTATAATTAAACTTTTTATCATATTTATTTTCATAATCAATATTTCCCACGAAGTTTGTGTTGTACAATTAAAATATTTTATTTATTTACTATTCAATATTTGAATCGTAACTATATTTCAGAAAGGGCACATATCTCATTTTACAAATTTTTCACTTGACACAAAAGAACTTCGGTTCTGTTAACTGTTGGTACTTAATCTTAAAGTTTATGTTAAAACTACTGGATTCTGTGGCGCCTAAGCACCCGTTTATTTTGACTTTAACAAACAAATTTTTTTTTCCATTTCAGAATTTTCTTATCTATACTAATATAATAAAGAGGTAGTGTGTGTTTGTTTGTTTGTTTGTTTGTTTGTTTGTAGGGGGTAATCTCCGTAACTAGCCATCTGATCTTTCTGAAATTTTCACAGAGTCTTACTGCGTATATGGGAAGTGCTATAGGCTATAATTTTTTTAATATTTTTAGTGGGCGTGGCACCTCCCACACGAAGTAAATTTTTAATATCATATACATATATTGAGTACCATGACAGGGAGAGCTTTGCAAATTTGTGTGAGGTCACCTATTGTTAATATTAGTAGCTACGCCGGAAATGGGCGGAATCGGATAAGTGGTCGTGGTACCTCCCATACAAGTAATAGTTCAATATTATATATCTCGAGTACTGTGATAGAGAGAGCTTTCCAAATTTGTCTGATGTCACCTATTATTAATGTCAGTAGTCGGACAAAAAATGGGCAGTATCGGACCAATAGGCATGGCAGCTGCCATACAAGTTAAATATAAAATGCCATATATCTGTAATAGTGAGAGTCTTGTGACTTTGCGTGAGCCCATAGGTTATTCATTTGATTAGTTAGACAAAAAATTTGTGCTAAAAATGGTGTGCTAAAAAAGGAAGCTTTGACACTTTGCACAAGCCTATCAGATCTTAGTATGTGTAGTCGAACAAAAAATTGGCGGGTTCACAACAATGGGCGTGGCACTCCCCATGCAAAGTAACTATCTAATGTCATATATCTGGAGTACTGTAAAAGAGAGAGCTTTGTGGCTTTGCGTGAGCCCATTGGTTCTTTGTGTGATTAGTCGAACAAAAAAATGGGCGTGATAGAAGCAGTGGGCGTAGCACCGCCCATGCAAAGTAGATATCTAATATCATATAACTGGGAAAGGCTCGACATTTTGCGCGAGTCCCTCAGATATTAATATGAGTAGTCCAATAAAAATTGGGCGGGATGGGATAAGTGGGCGTGGCACCTCCTATATCAAAAATATGATGTACTACGAAAGCAACAGTCTTTTGACAAGTACATTAGTTATCAATGTGATTTGTCGTGGAAAATATATTGTCAAAATCAAAAATCGCGAAAACAAACAAAAAAAATTTTATATCAGTAAGTATCAAAAACAAAGAATTAAAGAGGTAATGTGTTTGTTTGTTTGTAGGAGGTAATCTCCGTAACGACTTATCTGATCTTCCTGAAATTTTCACTGATTCTTACTGCGGATATCGGAAGTGCTACAGGCTGTATTTTTTTAATATTTTTAGTGGGCGTGGCACCTCCCATTCAAAGTAAATTTTTAGTATCATATATATAAAGTACTATGATAGAGAGAGCTTTGAAAAGTTATCTTAGGTCATCTATTATTAACGTGAGTAGTCAGACAAAAAAATGGGCGGGATTGGACAAATGCGCATGGTACCCCTATACAAACTTAATATTAAACGTGATATATCTGAATTACTGTGTTAGTGAGAGCCTTAAGACTTGCGTGAGCCTTTTCGTAACAATTCGGAAGGGGGGGGGGGGAGGGGAGAGTGTAGCGAAGCGCACCGGGTTATCTAGTATTTTATATATTTAAAAAAAATTAATTTTAATGTTTTTAAAATTTCTTAAAAAAATCGAAAAACAGTTGTAAAAATACAAACCAAAAACTTCGATTTTCAAATGAAGTTTTGTAAAAGGTCCAGTAGCCGACCTTTGCTTTATACTTTCTGCTTCTATACATAAGGAGTTTTTAATATTATATGATTTTAAAAAAATATTTTATTTTGATACAAACTCGGTAATTTTAGTCTTATTAAGACAAACTCTTAATATGTATATTTTTAATAATTTAATTTATGTTTTATAACTTTTTAAAATGCATCAAAATAAATAAACTTATTCAACAAAAAAAAGTTTTTAAACCTTTCGGACAAAACAAAAAAATACTACGGTTATAACGAACTTAGTCTATAACGAACTAATTTGGCCGGTCCCGCCGAGTTCTTTATAACCGAACTCCATTTTATTGTAGAAAAAATAATATAGCATAGAAAGAAAAAAGTTTTAGAGCAAGGTTCCTAAAAGTTTTTTAAGGTGGGTAAGGTGTTAAAAGTTAATAAAAGTCGTATTTTGCATAATTCTTTTTTTAAGACATGAATAAGTCCGTGACAGCCAACATCCGGAGGCGTTGTTGTTTTGTAGTGAACATCATAACTCGTTACCGGACCATGTGAAATAAAAAAATCTAAATGCGTTTAAAAGGTGACATGTTTCCTGAAGTAGTGACGAAGAGTTTTTCATTTTTTTTTTTTTTTTTGTTTGCAGCATTTTGAAATGAAAAACGATTTTTGCTATACAATTTCGGGAATTTGTTGTTAAAAAATGGGGAAGAAAATGGAATTAAAAAAAACCTTCGTGGTTACCTGATTATTTATGTGTAGATATAGTGTGAAAAATTTCAAAAGAATCGGTCAATAAGATTTTGAGTTATGATGTTCACCGACTTCGAATATTTATTTGCGAGAAAATCGGTTAAAATTTTTTAAAAACAGATTTATATACTATATACCATATGAGGCCGGTCGCTGGAAACGCTGTATCTTCTTAAGTTTTGCTCTGATTTACTTAAAATTTTTAAACAACACTCTCGACATGTTGTGCATTCAGGAAGAGAAATGCAAAGAATGGTTTTAAAACCTACCACCCCTTAAGGAAATGCAAACACCAATACACCTACACAAAAAAAATATTTTATATTTCATCATACATGTAAACTGAAAAAAGAGAACTACATTTTTTTCAAAGTTATCTATAAATCCAAAAAAAAATATATAAAAAATAAGCGCGTATTAATTTTACTTAAAAAAAATAAATCGCCTTTAATTCTTCCATGATAATTTCAATAAATTATTCAAATTAAAATCTTAAATATACCTATTTATGTAATTGATGTTTGTCAAAATTTTTTTAAAAGCAAATTATGCAAAAACTAATATTATGAGTGAAAAAAAAAATATTTTTCCACCTCTCTCTAAAATTACAATGTAATTTAATTATGCAAAGTTACAATAACTTAAATTTTAAACTTAATATTGCACTATTTTTTCAAGGGCTTTTCAATACAGAGCTATAAACGAAATCATACGTTGGACAACAACAAAATCCACATTGAAGATCTCTTTTTCTCAAATATTTATCAAAAAAGCATACTCTTTGGTAAGTGCTGGCCATCAGAGAACTTGAGCAAGAGCACTCTTAACAATACAAAACAATTTTAAGATGAAAAACAAAACAGACAAACGGATCAGTTTAGTTTGATAAAAGAAGTATGTATGCATATCGGACGACGTTAAATGAGAAAAATAAAAATGTTTAAATTTTCATTCATTACTTTTTCTTGCAGAATTTTTTCATTGACCAACAATGGGAATTTAAAGAATTTGAATAGATATTAGTTTTTTTTTATGCATTTTTTTCGCTCAACTTATTCCATATGGAACACGAAATCTGCATATGTAGTGCTATTGTCGTTAGCAGTGTTGCCAATTTTGACAACTTATTGTAATTTCGATGATTTTTCAATTAGTTAAAATGATGATTGAAGATTTTAAATTTTCAGTAGTATAAAAATTACGTTTTCAAGGTTAACAATTAATGCGTTGTTTATCGAAAATTGATAGTCTTTGTTCAATGTAAATGGAAATTACTAAATATGTATAGATTTAATTCTGGGTCAAGTCGTTTCAACACGGAAATACCTTGAATAGCATCTCCATTTAAGATTTAAGTTTTAATTACGGCGATACTTTAAACGTATATAATATGTTTCAGCTATAGATACATGGCAATAAAATTATTTAGTTGATTGCTGTGTTAAATTTTTTTCGTTGAAATTTCACCACTAATACATTTTTATATATAGAAATAACCAATGCTGTAATAATATTCGTAATATGAATTATATAAATAAATTTTAGTTATTGTTTCCTTTTGTAATATTTTGTCGAGTTTTATTTTTATTTTCTTGACAATTTCTTGTCTTAAAAATGACGATTTTGGCGATTTAGTTTCCAAAATTGTCGATTTTCAGAAGATTTTATTAGCAGCACTGGTCGGTAACATAGGGGAGAGAAAATTGTGTGTGAGTTTGTATAAAACAAGAAAGATTTAATTTTGTTTGTGTATTTCGCACAGCTTTGTAGGGAGCGCTATGTGTATTATTTCAGCGTTACAAAATCTGTCAGTCAGTCACTGAGTCAGGAATCAGCGTAAATATATTTAAGAAGATTGTTTTTTTCGTCCTTCTCTAGGAGCTATTCCTCTGAAGATTTTTGACTCAAAATTTTATATAAAATATTTATTGCCCATATCTACAGGACTGTTAAATAAAAAGCTCTAAAAACTTTATATCGAGCCCATAATTTCAAATATAATGTTTTTTGGCTCCCCTGAACATTTTGATTTTATGGCATACGCGGTTAGTCTAGAAAACCACAGATCTAATTCATAAGAGTCATGAAAGGCGTGATCAAAATTTTCCAAGTTAGCTTTTGTGTAATAACCTGTTATTACAGGTGATTCGATAACCTGTTACATTATTGTCTTTCGAAATTTCCCTCTTAAATTTTAGCATGTTGATTTGCATGACTCTAACTATATATTAGAGTAAAATAAAAACAAATTATTTTTTTAAGTTTTTTAAGTTTCATCTATAACATTATTCCAGTTATTTTTACTACAGAAAATGGAGTCAAAAATACATCCATTAACAATTCTGTATAATTTTGTAATGGTGAATGAAATTATAAGCATATCGCAAATTATCCTTTTGCAAAAATGTTAACATGAATAGAAGAATACCAAAAATATTAAGGATGTTGAAGGGATGTAGAGAAATCGTTTTTGTTTATGCAATCCTTATAAAACCACATCTCCGGAAATCACTGATCACTTTTTTTTCAAAAGGAATCCCTCAACAAACATAAATACTAATTTTTATTTTTTTATTTTAATGTAATTTTATTTCACAAACATTTTGTGTTTAGGTGTACTCCTATAATAAATACTAAATTTATGTTTTATTTGCCAAAGTCCTTTAAGGAAGAATAAAAAAAAAAAAACACAATTTTGGTTTTCCAAACTAAAACTTAAGTTAACTTACCAACAAAACATTTGTTGCTCATAAATTGTGGATTATTTACAAAGTATATTATTTGTGTATCCTTCAAAAGTCACTGTCTATTTGGTAATATACACCACTAAGTATTTAAGTCGTATCAGAACATTTAATCATCATCACATCGTTCCACACAACTTTCAACTTTGGCATTAAGAGATTGTGGTAATTTGGAATGAGACAATAACAATAAACTCTATCTTGAATGCTGAATTTTAGTGTTGTTGTTATTACTAACAAGCATAAAACGTGTTTTTCTGTGCTGCACACCCATCCCTAGACAAACAATTTAATGAAAAACCAAACTAGAAACAAATGGCTATATGGTTAAAGATATGCCAAGAATGAAGAGGTCCAACCTGCGGTTGATGGTTATTTGTAGGTTCTTTCTAAAAAAACAAGGTACGCAAATATTGAATATCTTTATGTTGAGAAATAAAGAAAAATTTTCCCAAATTCGCTGTTTCTTTAACAGGTCAGGTTGTTCTAGGATCGCCCTTATATTTAATAAAATCATGTCCATAAAATAAGTTCTTTAACTTTTCATCTGCTTACAACTGGCGTTTAGTTTGTATTAAGATAATTAAATAACTTATAAAACACTATTCTCCTTTTTTCTTCTTGCTGGAATAATATAATTTTTGGCTTTAAAAACATTTTAACTAAAATCACAAACCAAATCGAAAATTCCAGTTATTTACGAAAAAATATATATTTAAGACATTCTTTCGCTCATGGCAAATAAATAATCATTCAAATTTCATTTAACTTCATCTAGTTTTGGTCTTTTTCCATGAATTAATAAATTACCAACAATTAACTTCATCCAAGATCAAAGTTACTTTTAATACGACCCCTTAGGCTACTTGTAACCCGGTAACAGCTGAATGATAACAATTTATTGATTTCATAGGAATTTCCATTAATGTTAATCGTGAGATAAAGTTGCTCTTTAGTTTATCTATTTCAATGTAAATTTAATGGTGGTTGACTTTCGTTTCATACAATCACAAAATTTCTATATTCTGTATCTAGGTATTAAAATATACTCTGTAGAAACAATTCCACTGGATGCGAAGTTTTTTTTTTTTATAGAAAAACACTTGGAAAAAGCAAAGTTTTTTTTTCATTATTCTTAAATATTAGATACCATTTATAACATGACCTATACATAGCAACAATTTTAGAAGATAAGAAAATATGAAAAAAAAATTCAATTTCATTCCAATGAACTTTGCAAAATTGCTTTAGCAACTAAATGTTGGAAACATAATTAAAACTGGGTATATTTTTCTTAACGGATGATTTCATTAGATACTTATAAGGAACATAAAATCATATTTATTTTATTATATTATAATATAACTAGTGGATTGTGTGGCACATAGGCGCCCGTTTACTTTGACTTTGACAAACAAATTTTTTTTTCCATTTCAGAATTTTCTTATATTTATATTAAAAAAAAATAATTTTAATGTTTTTAAAAGTTGTTAAAAAAAAATCGAAAAACAGTTGTAAGAAATACAAACCAAAAACTTCGATTTTCAAATGAAATTTTGGAAAAGATCCAGTAGCCAACCTTTGCTTTATACTTTCTGCTTCTATACATAAGGAGTTTTTAATATTATATGATTTTAAAAAAAATATTTTATTTTGATAGAAACTCGATAATTTTAGTCTTATTAAGACAAACTATTAATATGTATCTTTTTAATAATTTAATTTCAATTTCAACTTTTCAACTAATAAAAAATTTTAAACTTTTGGGAGAAAACAAAAATATACTACGGTTATAACTCACTTGGTCTACAACGAACTAATTTGGCCGGTTCCCCCGAGTTCGTTATAACCGAACTCCATTTTATTGTAGAAAAAATAGAATAGCATAAAAAAAAACGTTTTAGAGCAAAGTTCCTAAAAGTTTCTTAAGGGGTCGGGGGGTAATGTTTTAAAAGTTAATAAAAGTCGCATTTTGCATAATTCTTTTTTGAAGACTTGAATACACGTTATAGCATAATATTTGAAGAATCTTTGAACAAATTTTCAACTAAAAACTTTAATAAATAAGTCCGAGACAACCAATATCCGGAGGCGTTATTGTTCTGCGGTGAACATCATAACTCGTTACCGGACCATGTGAAATAAAAAAATCGAAGTGCATTGACATGTTTCCTGAAGTAGAGACGAAGAGTTTTTCAATTTTTTTTTTGCGGCATTTTGAAGTGAAAAACGATTTTTGCTATACAATTTCGGGGATTTGTTGTTAAAAAATGGGGAAGAAAATGGAAGTAAAAAAAACCTTCGTGGTTACTTGATGATTTATATGTAGGTATAGTGTCTAAAATTTCGAAAGAATCCGTCAAGAAGATTTTGAGTTATGATGTTCACGGAATTCAAACATTTAGTTGCGAGAAAATCGGTTAAAAGTTTTTTAAAAACTGATTTATATATTTACTATATACCGTATGACGTCGGTCACTGGAAACGCCGTATCTTCTTAAGTTTTGCTCTGATTTACTTAAAATTTTGATACAACAAAAAATGGTTTTAAAACCTACCAACCCTTAAGGAAATGCAAACACCAATACACCTACACAAAAAAGAAAAAATATTTCATATTTCATCATACAAGTAAACTGAAAAAAGAGAACTACATTATTTGCAAAGTTATCTACAAATCCAAAAAAGAAAAAATAAAAAATAAGCGCGTATTAGTTTTACTTTAAAAAAAATCGCCTCTAATTCTTCCACGATAAGTCATTTTTGTTAAAAAAAAAATAAATAAATAAAATATGTAATATTTTTCAACTAAATATTTTTGAACTCAAAAGAAAACATAATAACATTTTTATTACAAATACTTAATTCAGTAAAAAAAAACATTGATAACGTTACGTTAGTTACGAATCATTAAAATCAATCATAACAGGAGTAACTTTGTATGAAAGCTAGTAAAATTCTCTTCAAAAATATTTGAAATTCCATTTCTAGTTTTATTTTCTATTATTTTTATTATCCTATTATTCTATTCTATTATTCTATTATTCTATTATTCTATTATTCTATTATTCTATTATTCTATTATACTATTATTCTATTATTCTATTATTCTATTATTCTATTATTCTATTATTCTATTATTCTATTATTCTATTATTCTATTATTCTATTATTCTATTATTCTATTATTCTATTATTCTATTATACTATTATTCTATTATTCTATTATTCTATTATTCTATTATTCTATTATTCTATTATACTATTATTCTATTATTCTATTATTCTATTATTCTATTATTCTATTATTCTATTATTCTATTATTCTATTATTCTATTATACTATTATTCTATTATTCTATTATTCTATTATTCTATTATTCTATTATTCTATTATTCTATTATTCTATTATTCTATTATTCTATTATTCTATTATTCTATTATTCTATTATTCTATTATTCTATTATTCTATTATTCTATTATTCTATTATTCTATTATTCTATTATTCTATTATTCTATTATTCTATTATTCTATTATTCTATTATTCTATTATTCTATTATTCTATTATTCTATTATTCTATTATTCTATTATTCTATTATTCTATTATTCTATTATTCTATTATTCTATTATTCTATTATTCTATTATTCTATTATTCTATTATTCTATTATTCTATTATTCTATTATTCTATTATTCTATTATTCTATTATTCTATTATTCTATTATTCTATTATTCTATTATTCTATTATTCTATTATTCTATTATTCTATTATTCTATTATTCTATTATTCTATTATTCTATTATTCTATTATTCTATTATTCTATTATTCTATTATTCTATTATTCTATTATTCTATTATTCTATTATTCTATTATTCTATTATTCTATTATTCTATTATTCTATTATTCTATTATTCTATTATTCTATTATTCTATTATTTCTATTATTCTATTATTCTATTATTCTATTATTCTATTATTCTATTTATTCTATTATTCTATTATTCTATTATTCTATTATTCTATTATTCTATTATTCTATTATTCTATTATTTCTATTATTATTCTATTATTCTATTATTCTATTATTCTATTATTCTATTATTCTATTATTCTATTATTCTATTATTTCTATTATTCTATTATTCTATTATTATTCTATTATTCTTATTATTCTATTATTCTATTATTCTATTATTCTATGTTTCTATTATTCTATTATTCTATTATTCTATTATTCTATTATTCTATGTTTCTATTATTCTATTATTCTATTATTCTATTATTCTATTATTCTATTATTCTATTATTCTATTATTCTATTATTCTATTATTCTATTATTCTATTATTCTATTATTCTATTATTCTATTATTCTATTATTCTATTATTCTATTATTCTATTATTCTATTATTCTATTATTCTATTATTCTATTATTCTATTATTCTATTATTCTATTATTCTATTATTCTATTATTCTATTATTCTATTATTCTATTATTCTATTATTCTATTATTCTATTATTCTATTATTCTATTATTTTTATTATTATTGTCCTAGAATTCAATTTCTATTTTAAAACATTTTTTGTAATGAAAATTAGAAATTCTTTGTTCAATGCCACAAAAAAACAACAACTAAGAAAAGTATACTCGGTCTAGTACCGACTATACGATATACTATACCATGCGTTTAGAGAAATGGTCTTAGGTCAGGTTGGATATATGTAGAAAATAAGCATAAACCGAGTTTGAGCGCCATTACTAATAATTATTATCCATTCATTTTGATACCGAAAAACCGTAAAAAGGGATGGTTTTTGTATTTAAAGTGTGTTGAGTTGATTGAAATGGCAATGGTTTGCGCAAGAACTACAAAAAAGCGCATAAAAACAGCAAAAAATTGAGAAAATCATGAAAAATGGGCAAAAATCATGAAAATAGGCTTAAAATGTTGAAATGTGCGTTCTAATGGTGGAAATAGTAATTGCGAGCCGTATATAGATAGCACAAGAAATTTTGAATACAGGAAAAGCGACTGAAAATGGTCAAAAATTGACAAATTGATCGAAATTCAAACAAAATTTTTCCATTATTTTTTCGCAATGAGCCAAATTGGCACATTCATTTTAAGTTATTTTTTTTTCTATTTTTAGAAACAAGTGCAAATTCTAGGAAATTCTATTTTTTCATTCAATTTATTTTCAATGTTTTTTTAATCTATTTAATTCATTACATTTATTTCACTATAAATATTTCTTGAACACACAGAAATAAGAGCCTAAAGGTATTTGAACCACCTTGTATGCCACCTAAAAGAATGCTAGTTTTAGGCAATTCACAATTCAACACAGTGCGTGTGATATGCTATTATTATAATGAAATTCGATTGCGTTATTATCATTACTGGTTTATGTCCAAAATTATTTTTCAATTCAACACAGGGCTTTTTATATACACTTTTTGCAAACACATTAATAAACAAACACACTGCATTGTACAATGTTATGTAAGTGTTAGTAGCATCTTTAAATCAAGAAAATGTTCCAGACGATGCAAATCTGTAAATTTGTTGGACAGCTAAAAAGATATACCTTTCAAATGTGGTATGTTTGGTCAAAACTGAAAAAGTTTAAAACTGAAAAAGTTACAGCGGTCACAAGAAATCACCTTGCCTACTAATACTATAGATTAATTAAAAAAAAAATCATAAATAGTTAACTGACAAATAATGTGTAAAAATAGAACAACAGGTATCCTGAACGGATGTGCCTTTTAAATTATATTAGTATGCGCCACAAGAAAAACCGTCTTAAATGATTTCACCGGAAATTGAAAGACCATTCTCATAACTCATTAAGGGTATTCTAAAGTTAGGTTTTATTCCATATATGCGCTAATGAGTTTAACACAAAAATTATCATTAATGGTTGTACCAATTTTGTTTAACTTCTATATATTTAGAAACTGGCCCCTTTCGTAGTAGCTCCTCATTTTCAAGAGCGACTTTAATAGAAATATAATAAAATTTCTTTTTTATTCCTTAAATGATGATTAACCACTTTAAACATTAAAAATAATAAAACTCCTACCACTTCGGTCTTATTATGCACATGAAGACTTTTATCTATAATTTCAATTACTAAATATTCATGTAAAATACTGAAAATTGTTTTCCATTTTCATTAACTCTCAAAGGCAGAAAATAAAGATAAATGAGTTAAACCTTTTAATCTTTTTTAGTGTATTTAACCCAAAAATTAAGGTAAACATTAAAAGTAAAAAATTATTAAAATCCGTTATGCTTGATGGCTTTATAAATTAGATTTAAAATTAAAATTTTCTTTGTGTACTTTGATTTTCTTTTAAGCTTTATTTAAAATGAAAAATTAAATAGATTATTTTAGGCAGTTTTAACTAAAATTAAGGAGAAACCTGTATTTTTTCCATTTTGTATTTTGTATTTTTTTTTTATGTCACCTAAAGAGAAAAATTTAACTAATATTATTAGTTAATTGTTCAAATAAATCTAATAAGATCTCTTTCAGATAGAAACATTCAATTTAAAGTGAAAATTTTAACTCATTAATTTTTCAAAGAGACATTAATTTTTTTTAAATATAAATTACGTATTTCATTGCTACGTGCATTCGGCTTTATTCTTTCAGTCGCTTATGGCCAGAAATTTGAAGTTGTTGATTTAAAAAAAGATTAATTGCACTTTTTGAAGATTTCATTCGATAAAACAAGTCAAACTTAATATTTTTCATATTTTTACGGCTGGTTCTTGAATTACACTGTGGAACAAATTCAGGTTAGCAAAAGTTGGGTCGATTCTGAGAGTGAGGGGTCAAAATAGAGGCTAAATTAGAAGACCCGTATCGCGGCGTTTGTTTATGTTAGTTCGAATTTTTTTTTTAATCGACCTTCGAACTTTGCAGTCAAATGCCGATTTTCAGCATATTGTTTATATGTTTTTTTGGCTATATTTTTTCAATCTGTAAGATTGCTAGAGACCTGTGCAACAATTATAATTTAAAAAAAAATTGATTTAGAAAATTTTTGTGGAGCTTATGAAGCAAAATGTTGGAAAAATTATTTTTTTTTCATGCTTTTTGAAAATATTTTGCGCAAAACTAAGTCTTTTTTGCTTTCTGTTTAATCTATAATATCCATCTCAGTTTCTTCAACAAATTTCATTTCAAAAGAAAATGGTCTTAGTCGATAATTTGCGTTAAAAATCCCAAAACCATTAAATAAATAGCGATTTAGGTAGAAGTAATTAAAAAGGGAAGTTCCAAGAATTAGGAATTAGTAAAACAACTTTTTTGTTTTCAACCACCGCATAGGTAGCGATTTTTTTTATTTCGTACAAGTGAACTAATTTCAGTAATGAAGATTCAGTTAAACTCGAAACTCAGCCGAAGCTGATGTCCTTTAATTTTCGCTCGGTCGTGATAAAATTCGCTATTAATTTTTTTTTAAATTACTTCGTTTTGTGAGTGATTTAAGTTAATTGCATCGGTTTCATAAAAATAACAAAAAAAAAACATTGTATAATATATATTGTATTAAATATGTCGGAACCAAAATGTAAAATGGACCATTTTTGTAATGCTATTCAACTCTTATGCAATGGAAAAGTGAAAAGATAAAGGCTATGCCTTTTGGTATATCAATAATGCGGTTAGAGAACAGCCCGCATCAAGAAGACGAAATTATCGACCTTTCTGATGATGATGACGATGACCAAGATATTAGAGAGAGCAGTGATGTTGATCCACAGCCGTCCGCTAAACGGCAAATGGCCAAATCATTAATTTAATTTTTTTACTTAAAACTTTTCATAACTAACATTTCAAAAATATATTTTTTTTCCATATTTTTATAATTTCTTTTTCAATGTTTCTTCAAAACCAACACTGTACAAAATTGGTACGTAAGAAATGAGAAGTAAATTAATATTAAGCTGGAAAACGCAAGTTTTGTATTATGATTGTTTTCTTTTCAAATGAAATTTATTGAAGAAACCGAGAAGCATATTATAGATTAAACAGAAAGCAAAAAAGACTTAGTTTTGTGGAAAATATTTTCAAAAAGCATGAAAAAAAAAAATAATTTTTCCAAGATTTTGCTTCATAAGCACCACAAAAATTTTCTAAATCAATTTTTTAAAAAATTTTAATTGTTGCATAGGTCTCTAGCAATAATTTGGCATTTACAGATTGAAAAAATATCAATTAGTCGACGAGTTATAGCCAAAAAACAATATAAACAATATGCTGAGAATCGGCATTTGACTGCAAAGTTCGAAGGT
This sequence comes from Cordilura impudica, assembly GCA_963682025.1. Taxonomy (NCBI): domain Eukaryota; kingdom Metazoa; phylum Arthropoda; class Insecta; order Diptera; family Scathophagidae; genus Cordilura; species Cordilura impudica. The sequence continues at coordinate 6,767,990 of OY821520.1, forward strand.
CGATTAAAAAAAATTCGAACTAACATAAACAAACGCCGCGATACGGGTCTTCAAATTTAGCCTCTATTTTCACCCCTCACTTTCAGAATCGACCTAACTTTTGCTAACCTTAATTTGTTCCACAGTGTTATAGCAGAAAAAAATTAACCCATAAAAATCAAGTTTCTATTATACTCCGTTATAATTGTTTGCTGAAAATAAAAAAACTGTTAAAATTTCTAAAAGTCCAAAATTATGTTATACTTAAATTATAATTATTTTGTATACGAGTGATTTAAAATTTTTTACTATTATAGAAAGGATCTTCTTCAAAATTATTAAATTAAATTAAGTAAAACAATTTAAGGTTTTTTGGTTTTGAAGTTCTTTGCAAGAGCTTACTTGAGCTGTTGTAATTTATTGATGTTCTGTTTGCCGGCCACTTCCTCGAGCCTTGGGAAAAACTGTCCTAAGTCAAGTTTCCCATAGATAAACAAATCGTCTATTTGTATATATGTTATTATAGATTTTCCTCGTTTGACATAACATCTCCCGGGGGTAATCTTCAATTTATAATATTTCCTGACGTCATTCTTAATTGGTACATATATACTGAGCTTTTCATTTTCATTTAACTTATGCCGATCTCTTACATTTTCATCATAGCCATATTTTGTGTCTTGCCCTGTATTAACCTTGTAGTCATTCTAAATATACTTTTATTTTCAATATTCAAGTTTTTCACTTCATTTATCATTATACGCGATAATGCGTCCGCAACGTGGTTATCTTTTCCCGTTTATGTATTCTATCTTAGAGGAATGTTCGGTATTTCTGAATTAGTTAGTCTCATCGATCTTACTTACTGTCTAATCCTATTATTGGGATTTCCATTTCGAACGGTTTCGAAATTGTAATTATTGAAAGGGTATTTGCCTGTAGAGCAGAATAGTATTCTGCTGGCCGTTGGCCTTAGAACAACCCTGTGTTCAAAAGTTATTGGCATTTTCCCTGAGCTACAAGACTAAGCAAATGTCATGTCAGTTATGTTCACCAATAATTTCATCAATCCTTCAAATTCTTAGCTTGGACTTTTTGTTTCCTATTTTATACTACTCAATAAAAATTATTAATTTTACAAAGAACCATATAAAAATTATCAATTTTAAATACTATTCATCACTGAGAAAAAGAAAAGTTAAAAAAAAATTATTAAAAATTAATTAAAATTATTCATTAATACTTATTTGTATATTTAAAAAAAAAATTATTTATAAAGAAATTATTTATATAAAATTTTCTTGTAGAGAAACAAAATTTATTTTCTATCATTAATACTACGTTCATATTTGTAGAATGTTAAAAAATGTTAAAAAAAAATTGTATGTAAATAAATTTCAAACGTTATTCAATAAATTAAAATTATTATTTAAACACTATTAAAAAAATTTTTAAACAAAAAAATTATTGTATTAGTATACCAAAATTATTTTCTATTATTAATATTATGTAGATAAAAAAAAATATTTTTCTGTATTATTAATATTATGTACATATTCTTACGTACGTCAGTGAAAAAATGTTATTTGCAACTACATTCGCATTTGGGTTTTACCACTTTGTATTGTGGTTTATCCATTTTCAAAAAACAAATTTATTTAAAATATTGTATTTTAATTTTTTTTTTGTTTTTGTTTTATGTATGAATATTTTCTTTAAAAAAAAGAGTTTTGGACACAAGCGAGTATTCGCTTACTGTCCCTATGGGTGCGACTAAAACGCTCCTCTTAATTAATTTTTCTGTTTCTGTTGCCAAATGTTGGCGTATTAAAAAGTCTATGGAGTCAATTTTACTCCATAGCTTTGTTGCTCCTTCCCAGATTGTAGTGGTTGCGACTTCTTCCGATCTAGGTATTGCTCGATTGGTTGAGGCCCTGGCTGCGGGCTTTTCATCCTTCTTTTTCTCTTTCATCCTTCAAGCAGCTGGCAGATTTCTTTGGCTGATCTGCCATGACTTTAAAATTTGGTTTGAACCTGGGCGCTATTTGTTTTCTTAAGCGCTTCCAGGATTTTGAGGATCTTCTTTTGTTTTTCTTCCTTCTCGCTGCTGGTGGATCGTTTTGGCTGATCCACCAGGACTTTTAAAATTTAGTTTTGTCGTGGGCGCAATTTATCTTAAGCGCTACCAGGCTTCTGGGTGCTTTCAAGGAAGCTACTCCAGGATTGAAGGCAGTATCGCCATATAGAATGGACCTTCTTCAAAATTATTAAATTAAATTAAATAAAACAACAATTCTTTGCAAGAGCTAACTTGAGCTCCCTGGATGTTAAACAAAGAATGTGTTTATTGAAAAGAATTGGGCCAAATTTATACTATTAATATGCTTACGCTGCAATTCATATACAGTAGGTTGTATGTTACCGTAAAGCATGTTTGTAACTCAATTGTATGTACAAAGCAATGATTATTACTCAACACCAAAAGGGTTTACTGTAAATGCACAAACATTTAATAAAGCAAAGCATTGTCGATCGTTCGTTGCTTTTGTGCAATTTGATATCTTTATATTTCGATAATCAAAAATGCTTTGGTTGAGCAATAACAAACATGATTCATGCTACACTATACTGGCTTATTTATTTAGCACTGACTTGGAATTTGCCACCTCAAGAATGGCTGTTGCACTGTGTTATTTTTGAGCTGTCTCCTATTTTAATTTCCCTTCAAAATTCAGTAACCCATTCCGTTTTATATTGCGTTTTTATTCCCATTACCTCGTTATGTTTCATATTTACATTCAAGATTCCAGTATATTCAAATAAATATTTGAATTTCAGCAATTGAAAGGTTCTTTTTATATACTGCATGCATAAGTATTAAACAATATCTATTAAGTACTCGTATATAATATAAAGCTTTGATTTCATTTTCATTATGGCTGCATTGCATTAACTATTCGCTTCGCAGTTACTCTCATAATTAAAAGCAACTAAAACAAAAATGATGGTCTCCATCCTTTAGTGAAACATTGTTTGAGTGCAAAACCAAACAAGAATTCTACAATAAACAGTTTCCTAAAAGCACTACCGTAGAATATTTAATGGATTGAAAATAATAAATTACATGTTATAAAAAAGCGAAAAAAAAAAAAAAAGGAAAACAAGAACATCATTGTCCACATCGTCATCTATAATGCAAAAGGACGTTACAACACGAAAATCCAAAATCTGCTTTTTGGTTGATGTAAAATTAAGAAATTAATTAAAATAATTAAAATTCAGAGACATTAAACTATAAAAGCAGGCTCTTTCAAAGTAAAAAATTAAAAAATTAATGACACGATTAAATATACCCTATACCACTATGTGGGCAGGTTATGAGTTTGTGTTGAGGTTTGTGACTACCAAAAATATTTTGCCTAGAGCGATCGATTCAGAATCACTTTCAAAGTGGATTTTGCGATGTCCGTACGCCGGTCCGTCCATCTGTGTGTTCACTAGGACGTCCAATTATTATTTTTTTTTTTTTCGAATTTCATAGCTGCTCAAGCTTTGTCTGAATGCTTATGAGTATTTTCGAGAATTTTTTCAAGATTTTTTTTGAAGAGGTTTAGAGGTGGCATAAACGAGTTTTCTCAAGCAATGGCGTTTTTCGGAGGTTTTTCAAGCACAAGTTGGTTTACAAAGAATTGGTCTACAAGTCTTTGAGTATTCAGTTCAAAAGCAAAATACTCGATCTTTAATTTGATGTATATAAATTGTAAGTTTCTGAAATTTTGATCTAGTTTAGCTGCCATATACCACTATGTGGTTTGGGTATAATGACTTTGTGCTGCTGTTTGTAACTACCAAAAATCTTTGACCTAGACCCATCTTTTACTATACCGATTGAATCAGAATCACTTTCTGAATCGATTTAACGATGTCCGTCCGTCCGTCCGTCCGTCCGTCCGTCTGTGTGTCCATGTAAAGCTTGTAATCAAACTGCAGGTCGCAACTATGAATATATTTTGATGAAATTTGGTATATAAGCTTTTATCGGCCATGGGATTAACGCTATTGCATCTATGAGAGTCGGTCCATGTTCAGACCTAGCCCCCATACAAATGACCCCTATGAAATCAACAAAAATTGTCATAAGATCCAAATTATCATATAAATCTTAGTCAACTTGGGTTTGTATGTGTATATTACATCCATTAATCAGTAGTCCAAAAATGATCCTTATGGGACAACTCTTAGTCATAGGCCCCCTGCTTCCCGATCTTCACTTACATCTATCAAAAAACAGAAATATTGCACGGATTCCTTTCAAATTTTGTTTGTATATATTTTTACAAAATACAAGAGACTTTACCAAACATGGTCAGGATCGGTTCATTTTTGGGCCTAGTCCCCATATAGATATATCATCCGATATGAACTTTTTCATATCTGCAGCCAAACATTAATAAAAATTCCACTCAAATTTGGTTTATGCTTATTTTCTATGTCCAGTTAGTTGGGCCTGAGAGATAGGGTCTCTAAACGCATGGTATAGGGTATCGTATAGTCGGTCTAGACCGACTATAATTTTTTACTTGTTTTTTTTTTGGGAATTTTACGTCAATTATTTAAAAAACGTTTCACAACTTTTATAGATTTCATGAAGGTAAAAACACTAATGCTTCAAAGATGCTAAAATTCTAAGTAGTCAAAAAAAATAAATCATGTGAGTCCGATCACAGGGAAGATGTGTAAACATCTAGTAATAAATCAAATGCAGAAAACAGCGACAAAAATATTATTACATATCATAATTTTTTCACCAAACAATCATGTCACACCGATTTGTCTTGATGCACACATGTTACGCGTAAGATCTTACGCTCACATATTACGCTTTTTTTTGTGATTGTATTGTGAATTAGAAATTTACCCCCCTGCGCGTATAGATGTTTACACATAAAAAAAATAAAACAGAAGATATAAATTTCATTACTTTTGACAAAGAAAAAATTATTTATTTGACAAAGATAAAATTATTTATTTGATTCTTTGCCATGTACCTCTACGCCCTGAAATAAATTTTGAAAGTATGTTTCAAAAGTTGTGACATTAATGTAACTGTTTGCCAAGCCATGCTACTCTCTGTGACATTATTTACTGCCTGCAACCGTTGAATACTGTTTTTTTGTTTCTTGAAATAATTGTCGACTTTCCATTTTTTTAGATCGGTTGTAGGCAATCAATGGAGATATTGCAGGGTTTGAAAGAGGTACGGATTTTTTTTGGTAAAAAAAAATTCTAAATTTTTTAACTTCAAAAGTTGTGACATTAATGTAACTGTTTGCCAAGCCACGACACACTCTGTGACATCGTTTACTACTTTCAACTGTTGAATTCTGTTTTTTTGCTTTTATAGATATTTTGTCGACTTTCCATTTTTCTAGATCGTTTTGTAGGAAATCAGTAGAGTTATTTCAGGCTTCGAAAAAAGTAAGATTTTTGTTTAATAATAAAATCCTGAATTTGTAAATTTTGCGGCATATTTTATGTTAGATCGACTTGTGATATTTTTTTTCGTTACACGACGCACTAATATTTTTTGGCATCAAACGAAAGGTTTTGGTATCGATGCATTAACGAAAAAGGCTAAGGCAGCCAGTTTTCCGAAGAGGGACCTCAAAAAAGTTTTCAGCATGGCGTTTATAACTGGTTCGTTCATTCATGCGCTTGCAATGAGGATTTTTGTGAGGATTTGCACAGAACAAATAATGGAACAAATGAACCAATTGCAAGATATTTAAAATTTTGTAACAGTTTCACGCCATTATTAGATATTAATTTAAATAAAAATAATTTTAAATTAAACTTATTTAAAATATGTAATTAAGATATATATCAAAGATGTCATCTTTATTAAAATAATTTTAAATTAGTCTGTAAAATGTAAATTAGTAGACTTAAATAAATAACTAAATTCAGATCATTCAGAGCGCACTGGCAAAGATACCATCTTTTAGATATACCCTCAAAATCAATGCACTAAGCTCGAGCAAGGCTTATGAACGGCAGCAGCTGGTCTTGAAAAATGTTTACTTCTAATGAATATACAATTTTCATCATCGATCTCAACGCTGCAGCTTATTTCGTTTTCGGAAATTACTCTTTTGAGATTTTCAGCACAAGGTTGGGCTTTGTTGTCGAATAATCTCTTCAAGTCTGCCAAGAAGGACTTTCGTTTTTTTATCGCCAGCTTGGTTTATGTATACTTTTCCGTCAGCAAATTTTTTCACTTTGCGTGAAATTTTATTATATTATGGGTTTCTTGACTTGTTTTGCAGATATGTTTAAAATCATTTATAACTGCAAATAACTGCAAATTCAGCGCTCATGTAAATTATAAATTTGAACAATCTTTGAATAACTTGAATTTTCGTCGGTGACTTACCTGTGAAAAAGCCATCAATCATATGGCCCACAAGCCATACACTTCTTGTTTTTAACGAAGGCTTACCTGTTGTTGAATGAGTTTCACAAATAATTGTTTTTGAACTTTTCCATAAAAAGTTTAACTTACCGATTGATGCTTAAAGGGCAAGTCAACGCATTTTAGCAAATTCGTAATCGATATCCAAAACAACGAATCAGTTGTTACAGAGTTTTGAGGACCATAAATTTAAAACGGCTGGTGTTGCCGAACAACTATATTTTTTCATTGTAACAAGTTAATCTTTCTTGTAGTTATCTTTCCCTGTGTACATTCTTGTCTTTTTTTTTAATTACACTCAAAGCCGGTTTATATCTTATTTATGTACTTGTTTCTTACTACACTCAAAGCCGGTTTTTATCTTTGCGCCAATTGTGTAACTAATATACATATGTAATTGTCATTTAACGACAACTAGAAATTTATGTAAAATCTTCTCAGCAAATATGTTTGACCTTCACTTTCACTTTGATCTTAGCTCGAAACACATCATTATTATTATCAGAAAATTCTTAAAATTCTTAAACTTAAAACTATAAAACCTTTGTATAAATTGATTATGTTTAAATAAAATTTATTTTAAATAAAATTAAAATAAACCCTCATACTCATACCCTCAACAGCTGGAGTAAAAACAACATTTTTTTTCTCAGATTACTTACAATTTTACCATCTACAAAACTGCATCGTTAGTTTTTTGCACCTTCATAAAATTTTTTTTTGGACACCTTGTAATTCAACTACACGTCGCAAATATTAATACATTTTGATGAAATTTTGTCTGTACGCTTCTAGCGGCCATAGGACGAACGATATTAAAATTGGTGAAAAACTGTGCATGTTCAGACACCTATGAGATTGACCTAAACAGCCATAAGATCCATAGTATCATATACTATACATATCGATCAAATTGGGTTTGTGTGTGCTTACTACATTCATTAAACAGTAGTCCAAAACTTAACGCTATACGCAATTGTTAGTCATAGCCCCTATATAAAACTGCTTCCCGATCTTCACTTAAGCCTTTCAAAAACAGCATTATTTCGGCGATTTCTCTTACATTTGGCTTGTATGGCTCTAGGAAATATCACCCAATGAAAAATCGCAAAAAAAAAATTTTGAAATAGCCCAATGAAAAATGACCAAAGGAAAATTAAAAATCGAAAAAAAAAATAATAATAATAATAAAATGTTGGCTAAAAATATCAAAAATTGCCCCAAAATATGAAAAAAAAATTCCAAAACAAAAAACGGCCAAAAATTAATCAATATTTTCCATATGAAAATTCACTCAAAAATAAATTAAAATTAAGCAAAATTAAATATTAATTTACATAAGAGTTTATTTTTCATTATGGAAAAATAACCCATAAAATTATATAATGAACTGGTTTTGCTTATGTAATGTGTTCATATAAATACTTAGTGTAGAATTAGAAAAATAATTAAAGAGTGTCTTGTACAATTGCATGACAATACGGGCAGTGAAGAGAGCTCAAACCTTTCGCCAAACTGGTTATTTGCATTTTTAAAACGCTGGATCTATCGCGCGATTTTTTATTAATGCAATTCATTTTAGCCGATGAAATGAAACGATCATTGTAGTGTCTCTACTTATTACTTATTTACTCATTTACTTATTTACTCATTTATATATATAAACCTTAAATTTACTATTTAAAGTATGTTTTGATACTTTTGATTTTCATTTACAAAATTTTAGAAAAATATTAATTCAGTTCATTCAAATCTTTCATTATTAAAACACAAACAAATAAAAAATAAATAAATATATTTATATTAAATAAATAATTGTGTAACCAAAATCAGTCAGGAAATGATGTGCAATGAGTTAATGTGGGTGCGTTCGGTGAAACCAAAGCGTTAAATTGTATTCTCTCAGCATACAAACGAGTTTGTGACAGGTACGTTTATTGAAGTTGTAGTAATTAATGAAAAAAGTTACAAGTTAACAACAAGCTGCATTTCTTCCCTTATGAATAACCAGTTGGGCAATTTTTTATTAAAATTTTTCGCCTGTACAAGAATGATTTATTATAATTTCAAAATTGATCCTTAAAGCTTACGATTCAAATTTCCCAAGCGCTTTGACATATAATGATGACAATTCAATATTAAAACTCATTATAACCGAAACCTAAAATACTAATACTTAAAAGAGTTAATTCAAAAAATTCAAAAATATTAGAAAGATTATAAACTACAAAAATATGAAGTGATGAAAAATGAAATAATAATGAAATACAAAAGGTCATGAAATGACAAAACAATAATCAGAATCGATAAATTTTTTGGCATAGGGCCCATATGAAAATTTCATCAGATAGAAACGTTTTAATATCCATACACCACAAATTAATAGCAATAGAACTAATAATAATAGAACTAAGTTTTGGTTTATGCTTATTTTCTATATCCAGTTATTACTTCAGCAAATTTGGATCCAAGACCCTTTCGCGAAATGCATGGTGTAGGGTCGGTTTAGACCAACTACAGTTTTTTTGCTGGTTATTATATTTTATCAAAAAGTCTTGTAAAAAAGTCTAAACAAAATTATGTCGATTGTTCAAAGTTTTTACAAGAAACCAACTATTTTTCCAGAAGAAACACAAAACATATTTCCATTAAATTTTTATACCCTATACCGCTATGTGGTCAGGGTATAATGACTTTGTGCTGATGTTTGTAACCACAAAAAATATTTGACCTAGACCCATCTTTTATTATATCGCTCGACTCAGAATCACTTTCTGAGTCGATTTAGCGGGGTCCGTCCGTCCATCCGTTTGTCCGTCCATCTGTGTCTCCATGAAAATTTTGTAATCAAACTACAGGTCGCAAATATGAATATATTTTGTTAACCTTCCATCGGCCATAGCATGACTGCTGTTGGAATTGATGAAAATTGGTAGATGTTTAGACATAGTCCCCATACAAATGACCCCTATGAAATCGACTTAAATTGTCATTAAATCCAAATTATGTTATAGATCTCGGTCAAATTGGGTTTGTGTATGTGTATTGCTCCCATTAACCAGTAGTCCAAAAATAAACCCTATGGGACAATTCTTTGTCACAGCCCACATATGAAGATAATGCCCGATCTTCACTAAAATCTATCAAAAAACAAAAATATTGTACAGACCTTTCTCAAATTTGTTTTGTATATATTTATTCAAAGTGACTTTACCAAATATGGTCAGGATTGGTCCATTTTTCGAACTAGTCTCCATATAACTATATCATCCGATATAAACTTTTTCATATCCGAGGGCAACAAAATTAATAACAATGCCACTCAAAATTGATTTATGCTTATTTTCTATATCTAATTAGTTGGACATAAAAGAGAGTCAGTCTAAACCCGACCATAATTTTCTTTCTTGTTTTTTTAATTCCCTCTTTTTTATCCCCCTAAAGTTGAAGAATTTCCAGCTTTCAGTGAAGAAACTGCAGAAACTACGAAACCCCCTCAACATAACTGTGTAGGAGGGTATAAAAAAAGTATCATTTCCTTTACTATTTGCTTAAAATTTGGTTTCCTAATTTTATTTTTCTTCAAAGCAAAGAATAATGTACACATAATATCAAAATCCCAAACCGATTATACAATGTAGAAACCCAAGTGGAATACATTACATAAAATTTTTCATTACTTGCACTTGAAAAAACAATTTTCCAAAAAATTTAGCAAGTAAACATTTGAGACTAAAATTAACAAAAAAAAAAGAGTTTTGTATATGTACGTTTCACAAGAAAAATACGAATTATTTTAGGAAATAAACATGCACATGAACATGCATAAATGCATTTTAAGTATTGTTTGTTGCTTCAGACAAAACATCAACTGTATACTCGTAAGTACCTCAGCCTAATAAAACACGCAAAAGTCTCAACAAGACCAGCAAAGTTTCCGTAGACCATAACGAAAATCAAGGATGCATGAAGTCGGCTTAAATGTTAACAAACTTTCTATTAAGTCTAACAATTCGTGGTTCTTTACTGAGCTTTTGTTTATACAGAGGGTTATGCATGATAATAAAAGTTTAAAACACAAAAAGCATTTATTATTTTTTAAAACTACTTTTAAAAACTTTTTATTCGATTTTAACAATATTCGCTGTTCTTGGCTTGAAACTAATCCATATGCCATCGGTGGTAGTTGTAAGAAAAGTTGTTGTGGACAGTTTAAATGGTTTTTGTTTAGCCACTTCAGCCAACTGTACAGAGTACAGAGAAAGCAATGACACTAAACCAGCTTTTGTTTGTGCTAAACCAAAACGTCCACCTGGAAAACAAAAATAAAATTTATTTTTAAAAAATGACTTAAAACTAAAAAAAACAATATACCCGGACACATTCTAGGACCCTCGCCAAAACCCAAAAATGAACAACTCGGTCGATTTTCTTTATCCATAAGAAAACGTTGTGGCTTAAATAGCAAAGGATCAGGATAAATAACTGGATCACTAAAATTAAATCGAATTGCAAACATGTTATGTTAATTTCAAGGATTAAGGATGACTTATCTTATTTCGACTAACTGAAAACTTGATACGCATCTTAATAAATTACAATAAAAGTCTCTAAGGCAACTTAAATGCATTTAAAATTATAAAAACTTACTAATGGACTGCCTGAACGGGTACTATTATAACCATACCCTCTGGTATTTGAAAAGTTTTTCCATTTTCCGTTTGTGAAAATAATGTAAACGACTTTGTGCAGTGTTTCAATAAGGCCTTCATGGGTGGATGTAAGCGTAATGTTTCTAAGCGTAAAAAGAAAAACAAAAAATTTATGTCAACTAAATAACGTTTTTCATGAAATCTGAATACAACCGTATAAGGAAGCTTCAAAGTATGTCATTTCCTGCAATGCTTCATAACATAATTTTCCGTTGTAACGTTTTAAAACTTCATCGATTTCGACTAAAACTTTATGTTGTTCTAATGGATTTATGGCATACTGGAAACAAATTGAAAAAAAAACAAAATAATATAAACAATAACATAAGCCATTTCAGACACATGATTACTACAGATCGTACTCAAAAAAGTAGTTACAATTTATTTTCTATATTGTATTTTAATTTTAATTAATAATATTAAAAAACGTCTTGTCTTTTTAATTAAAATTAAAAATCAAAATTAAAAAATAATCAGCAAATCAAAGCGACATTTATAAAATTGTTAAATTTATAAAATTGTTAAAAAAATAATTTTTCAACTATTGTAATTTCTTCGGTCTAAACAGCCTATACCAAGCGTTTCGAGAGTGGATCTTGAATCCAACTTTGTTTATAATTAGTAGCATGTAGATATGAAAAATTTCAAATTTGATGTTAGTAAAAAAAATGTACCCGATCATGACCATATTTAGTAAGGCCATTTACTTTTCTTAAAATTATATATAAACAAAAGAAAAAGATCGTGAATCAGCTTTATATGGGGACTATGACCAAAAATGGTTCTACAGAGTTTATTTTTGGACTAGTGATTAGTGCGTATAATTCACAAACATTCGCCAAATTTTATCGATACGAAAAATGAAAAATTAAAATGAAAAATGTAATATGTAAAATGTTAACTGAAAAATATAAAATTAAGAATAAAAAACGAAAAATAAAAAATGAAAAACGAAAAATTAAAAATGCAAAATATAAAATATAAAATGAAAAATAAAAAATGAAAAATAAAAAATTAAAAATAAAAAAAAATAACGAAAAATAAAAAATAAAAAATTAAAAAAAATTGAAAAATTAAAAAGACAAAATTAGAAATGCAAAATGAAAAATGAAAAAAAAAAATGAAAAATAAAAAATAAAAAATCAAAAATGAAAAACGAAAAACGAAAAATTAAAATGGAAAATAAAAAATGAAAAATAAAAAATGAAAAATAAAAAATAAAAAAATAAAAAATGAAAAAAAAAAATAAAAAAAAAATAAAAAATATAAAATAAAAAAAAGGAAAAATGAAAAATAAAAAATGAAAAATGAAAAGTCAAAATTTTAAATTGAAAAATGAAAACTAAAAACTAAAAAGTGAAAAATAAAAAACGAAAAATTAAAAATTAGAAACAAAAAATGAAAAATGAAAACGAAAATTTAAAAATGAAAAATGAAAAATAAAAAATTAAAAATTAAAAATTAAAAATTAAAAATTAAAAATTAAAAATTAAAAATTAAAAATTAAAAATTAAAAATTAAAAATTAAAAATTAAAAATGAAAAATTAAAAATGAAAAATAAATAATTAAAAATAAAAAATAAAAAACAAAAAATGAAAAAGGAAAAATAAAAAATGAAAAGTAAAAATTTTAAATTGAAAAATTAAAACTAAAAATTAAAAAATGAAAAATGAAAAACGATAAACGATAAATGAAAAATGAAAACTAAGAACTAAAAACTAAAAACTAAAAACTAAAAACTAAAAACTAAAAACTAAAAACTAAAAGCTAAAAACTAAAAACTAAAAACTAAAAACTAAAAACTAAAAACTAAAAACTAAAAACTAAAAACTAAAAACTAAAAACTAAAAACTAAAAACTAAAAACTAAAAACTAAAAACTAAAAACTAAAAACTAAAAACTAAAAACTAAAAACTAAAAACTAAAAACTAAAAACTAAAAACTAAAAACTAAAAACTAAAAACTAAAAACTAAAAACTAAAAACTAAAAACTAAAAACTAAAAACTAAAAACTAAAAACTAAAAACTAAAAACTAAAAACTAAAAACTAAAAACTAAAAACTAAAAACTTAAAACTAAAAACTAAAAACTAAAAACTAAAAACTAAAAACTAAAAACTAAAAACTAAAAACTAAAAACTAAAAACTAAAAACTAAAAACTAAAAACTAAAAACTAAAAACTAAAAACTAAAAACTAAAAACTAAAAACTAAAAACTAAAAACTAAAAACTAAAAACTAAAAACTAAAAACTAAAAACTAAAAACTAAAAACTAAAAACTAAAAACTAAAAACTAAAAACTAAAAACTAAAAACTAAAAACTAAAAACTAAAAACTAAAAACTAAAAACTTAAAACTAAAAACTAAAAACTAAAAACTAAAAACTAAAAACTAAAAACTAAAAACTAAAAACTAAAATCTAAAAAATTAAAAATAATAAATAAAAAATTAAAAACGAAAAATAAAAAATTTAAAATTTAAAATGAAAAATTAAAAATAAAAAATAAAAAATTAAAAGTAAAAATGTTAAATTGAAAAATGAAAACTAAAAACTAAAAAATGAAAAATTAAAAATGAAAAATGAAAAATTAAAAATGAAAACTAAAAACTGAAAAATGAAAAACGAAAAATTAAAAATGAAAAATAAAAAATGAAAAATGAAAAACGAAAAATTAAAAATTAAAAATAAAAAATTAAAAATAAAAAAAAAAATAAAAAATGCAACACAAAAAATAAAAAATAAAAACAAAAAATTAAAAAGGAAAAGTGAAATGTGAAAATATAAAATGGAAAATGAAAAATGAGAGATAAAAAATGAAAATGAAAAATGAAAAGTGAAAAATGAAAAATAAGAAATGAAAAATTAAAAAACAAAAACGAAAAATTACAAATTAACCGGCACCTGAAGTTGATTGTTATAAGTGATACTTAGATGACGCTTTCTGTTTGATTTTAAAAAAGTGCCATAAAAAATCTTTAATTGCCATACGTGATCGGACTCACATGATTTTTTTTAATTAGGAAAGTAATATTCTACTCCAAATATATTATTTTTTTAAGCATTAAATTAATAACAATGAGAGATTAAAATTAGATATTGCACGAAATAAGCTTTAAGTTAAGTGGACGTGTTGTTTTACAAAGAACACTTGTATAGCATGTTCTACGCTGCACTGTTGATTTGCAATTGTAGATGAATCTGGTACCAAATTTAGCTAACTCGGCCTTTACTGTTAGTGTGCAATTATTGACATCCAAATCATCAACATCGCCATCTTGATATTATCAAATATTATTAAAGAATCTAAGTCTGGTGAGACTTGTATAATTTCTGACGCAGATTGGAAATCAATTCATTTTCTTGGAAGATTAAAGTCTTTTTTAAAAATAACGTTTTTTTATAAATAAATAACTAACCTTTAAATATCTTCCTTTATTTGATCAGAACTCCTTGGTTTTAGATCAAGCTTCTTCCACACACTATATATCTCTTTCGAAACCATGGTATATACCTCTCATTTTATGTTTTACAACTTTAACTGCGGTATTAAATCTCCCTATAGTGGCTTCTTTCTTCGGAATGTTGTTTAACTCAATTAACGATATATCAACGTTTCTTACTTCTCGGCGTACTTCAAAAGAATCTTCAAACATAGTTAAATTTTTTGTCATTATGCTGACATTTTTGAAACAGCTATTTTGCTTTTCTTATATTTCGTTTTAAAAACACACACGAAAAAGAAATTAATTTCACAACCTTCTGAGATTTCTATAATATTAATAGGCTAGGCGATTTCTTGTGACCGATGTAAGTTTCACCCCGTTTTGACCAAAAATTTATCATTTGAAAGGCATTTCCTTTTAGCTGTGAACTAGATTTACAGATTTTCTTCGTCTTGAACGTTTTTTTTTGAGTTATGATCGTTTAAAGTTGCAACTAACACATGCATAAAATTATACAATGCTATTTGTATGTTTATAAAATTTGTTAATATTTGTGTTAATGTGTTGAGTTTGTTTTGTTAATTCAAAATGAGATGAATTGTGAAGCATACCTTTAGGGTCTTTATTAAATGAAAAAATAAAATTTTCTAAAATTTGCACTCGAATTTTGAGCGCTGGAATCTACTAATTTTCATTAATTGGTGGGTAAAGATTTTGGTAAGTACGATTATATAAGAAAACCGCAACAAAATAAGTTATGTGTAATAAGCTATCACTTGATTAACTTACAAAGCAATCATACATACAAAACTTCAATGCATTTGGTGCGTGAACTGTTTGCAAGATCGCGAATAAGTTAAATTGCAGTTCTAAGTTTATGCCTATGCCCTACACTATTATGGAACTGAGTCAATTTAGCGATGTCCGTCCGTCCGTCTGTCTGTCTGTGTGTCCAATGTAAACTTTGTACTCAAATTAAATTTATTACATAAGCTTCTATCGGACATAGCATGAACGCTATTTGCAATTCGGTTCATTTCAGACTTAGTCTCCATACAAGTGACCCCCATGAGATCAACCTAAATTGTCATAATGTCCTAATTATGATACGGATCTCGGTCAAATTGGGTCTGTGTATGTTTATTACATCCTTCCAAATATAAACCTCATAGAACAATTTTTAGTCATAGTCCCCATATAAAGATTCTTCCCGATCTCCACTTAAATCTATCAAAAAAAAAAATAAAATATATTGAACAGGTTTTTCTCAAATTTGCTTTGTGTATGTTTTTGCAAAAAATAAGTGACCTTAACAAACGCTGATCCTGACCATATCGGCCCATTTTTCAACCTAGTCCCTAAATAAATATAGGGGATATGAACTTTTTCAAAAAAATTAATAATAAATTGGGTCTGTGCTTATTTTCTATATCTAAATCATTGGACCAAAGAGTATACAATAATCGGTTTAGACCGACAATAATTTTCTTTCTAGCTGTTTACTTTTTTTTTGCTTAAAAATTATTAAAGATATAAAAATATATAAAACTTATAAAAAAAAAATTATAAAAAAAAATTTAATTTGAAAAATATATTTTGATGGAAGTGATTGAATATAATTTCTAAACACATAAAGACTATTTGTGAGAATAATTTCTGTTTTATTTTATAATTCAGAAACAGTTCTAAATTTATCACGACTTTCTAATATAAATTAGTAAGCAAGTGATACTTTTTTAGACCCATAATTTGAAAAAGTTTTAAAATATAATAATTCGTTCATTATCAAAATATGCTGCTTATATTTCTTAAAAATTGTAAGCCGTATTTCGAGTACGCCCCTTTTAACGCAAGGCAACACAAACAACAAACCACAAACCACAAACAGTAAGTCACAAACATACCTCGTATAAAGCAAATGCCATTAGGGATGATGAAGTTTCGAAACCTTCCAATAAAAATGTACTACAATGTCCGACAATAGTGTCTCTATCGATGTGTTCATTTAGTTTTTGTTTACTTTCGATTAACCATTGAATAAAATCTGTATGCTCTTTTGTTGGTTTTTTATCATTATTCAAGCGTAAAGTCAAAACATTTGGTATAATAGTTTTAAGCCATTTCGTGACATCAGCTGGTACATAACTTTAACAAATTATTAAGACATGTAAATGTTTGTATCTGGTGTGATGAAGCTATCAACAGGTTATACGCAAAAAAATGAAAGGAAGTACTCACGTGTACTTCATTAGTTGTCCCAAAGCTGGTGAAAATAGCAATGCTGTGGTTTCAAGTAGACTTAGTGGGTTGGGTAGAAATAGATTTTCTATCAGTTGCGTAAAATCCGAATTTTTATTGCTAAATGTTTGAGCATCTAGGCCATAAGCAGCTGAGGCCACAACATCCAAGGTGTATTTGGAAAATAACTTAAATGAAAATATCAATCATAATACATTGTTTTTGTTTTCCTTTGTAAGATAAATACTTTTTTTAAATACATAAAGTGTATGAGTTCACAATAAATAAGTTAATATTAAATGTAAATGCGTACAAAATAATATCGGAGTAGTAAAAACTTGTATGATCAACAAAACCATTCCAAAACTTTAATCTCTAGTCCTTGAAATAAGGCAGTTTGACGGAAATCATAAAAAATAAATTACGTACAAGTTCATCGTAAATATTTTTTGAGTTTTATTAAAATTTATTATGATATAAGATATCGATTGATTCGTTTTGTAAAATGTGACGGTCGTTATCATATGATCCGCGGATTGTGGAAGTATATCTCAAAGTTTTGTTGGTGATTGTCTGCTCTAAAGTTGTTCAAAACTTCATTGCTGTGCTCTTATAGATTCCTGAGTTTTAAATTGTGCAACATTTAACTTAAAATAATTATTAGCAGTTCTAATTTTTTATAAATATCAAAAGTTAAGTTAATAGTTTTTTGAAAATATTTTTTGGAGCTCTACTCCAGTATAACTTTTTACTATTTAGCTTTTTTCAGTTTTAAAACGAAATATATATAGAACTAGTTAATTGCAAGGTCCTCAGATGGAAGCGGATACCGGCTCTAGGAAATTTTGCCCAATGAAAGATCGCAAAAAAAAATGGCCCAATGAAAAAGGACCCGAAAAAAATTAAAAATCGCTAAAAAAAAAAATATATCAAATTTTACCCACAAAATATGAAAAATGGCCCAAAAATATGGAAAATGTTTTAAAAGGAAAACTCCCAAAAAATTAATCAATATTTTCCATATGAAAATTCACTCAAAAATCAATTAAAATGAAGCAAAATTAAATATTTATTTATATAGAAGTTTATTTTTCGTTTTGCAAAATAGCCCATAAAATTATATAATGAAATTGTTTAGCTTACGTAATGTATTCATATAAACTAGCAGATTCCAGCCCTTGAAATTCGAGTGCAAATTCTAGGAAATTTTATTTTTTCATTAAATAAAGACCTTAAAGGTATGCTAAACAATTATAGGCAATTCACAAATCAGTAAAACAAAAACATTAGCAAATTTAATAAACACACATATATCATTGTATAATTTTATGTATGTGTTAGTAGCAACTTTAAATGCAATTTACTCAAAATAAAGGAAAAAATTTAAAAATCTGTAAATCTGCAAATCGGCTAAAAAGAAATACCTTTCAAATAATATACGCTTGGTCAAAATCGGGATAAAACGGTAGAAAAAAACATCGGTCAAAGAAATCGCCTAGCTTATTAATATTACAGATACTTAGTATACACTTAAAAAGAGTGTCTTGTGCAACTGCATGACAATATGGGCATTGAAAAGAGATCAACCCTTTCGCCAAACTAGTTGGGTCATTTTTTCATTTGAGTCACTTTTGTATGACAGAGTTTTTTTTTGCCACTTTCAATTTTTTTTTTTTTTGCGATATTTCCTAGAGCCGTGGAAACCTATGGCCTGTACAAATATATATCCTGATGTGTGATTCTGAAGACTTATGAAATAAAAAATGTTATTTAACCTTTCGAATATATCAGGAATCAATTTTAGCCTTTGACTATAACTTAGACTTGTCTCTAGGTAACAATAGGTACGTTAATAAGGAAAAGTACTCTTTTACGAACAGTTTTTTTTAAGAGGTACTTTCTAAGAAGAGGTACTTTTTAAAGAAACGGTACTTTTTCCAGAAAAAATATTTATTTTAGAAATGGTAATTTTTTAAATAAGTATGTATTTAAGAAAATTTACTTTTTGCGAATGAGTACTTTTTTAAGAATATATACATTTTTAGAAGAAGTATTTTCTAAAGAAAATGTAGTTATTTCTAAAATTATTTTTTTTAGAGACAATGTACATACTTTTTAAGGAAAACGTATTTTTTAAACAAAAATATTTTTTTAAAAGAAATTGTACTACTTTACATAAAGGCACTTTCTACGAAAAAGTACCTTTTTAAAAATTTTTTTGTTCTTTACGAAATTTTTTTTAAGAAAATACCCTTTTTTTAAGAAAGGTACTTCTCTGAGAAAATGTTTTCTTAAGAAATAGTACTTTTTAAGTAAAGGCAGTATTTTAAGAAAAGGTATTTTTTAGGTAAAGTTACTTCTTTAAAAAAATTACTTATTTAAGAAAAGGCACTTTTTATAAAAATATACCTTATTAAGAAATAGTTCCAATTAAGGGAAATGTACATTATTAATAAAGTTTACCTTTTAACGAAAAGGCACTTTTTACGAAAATTTTCATTTAAAAAAAAAAATTTATTTTTAAGAAAAGGTAATAATATTTTAAAAAAGGTGTTTTTTACGAAAAATTACTTTTTTTTCTCTTTTTTTGAGAAAAGATACTTTTTACAAAAAAGTACTTTTTCAAGACGATGAGGCACTTTTTACTAAAAGTTTATTTTTTTATTAAAATATACTTTTTTAAGAAAATGTACTTTTAAGAAAAGGTACTTTTTTAAGATAAGGTACGTTTTACAAAAAGTTTCTTTTTTAAAAATATGTCCTTTTTTAAGAAAAAGTACTTTATAAATAAATAATAAAAGTTACTATTTTATTTATTTAATAAAAAGGTAATTTTTTCTGAAAAAGGATCTTTTCACAAAAACTTACTATATTAAGAAAAGTAAATTTTTTTTAAGAAAATGTACTTTTTTCAAGTAAATTTGCTTTACTAAGAAAAGGTAATTTTTACGAAAAAGAACTTTGTTAAGAATTGATATTTTTTTTAAAAAAGTATTTTTTTAAGAAAAATTATTTTTTTTTAAAGAAATTTTACTCTTTTAAGAAAAGGTACTTTCTGTGAAAAAGTAAGTTTTTTAAAAAAAAAAACTAATTTTTTATGAAATTTTTTTTAAGAAAATATTCTTTTTTAAAAATGGTAAATCTCTACAAAAATATTTTTTTAAGAAATGGAACTTTTTAAGTAATGGTAATATTTTAACCCGAATTCTGCTTGCGTCGTCATATGACGACGAAAATATTGACAACTTCAATTTATTGGGAAACTGGTTTAAACCGTTAGAAACAAAATAAACTAGTGCATATGACGTTGCACGTTGCTTATTTTATCATAAAAAAAAATAGTTTCAAGTAGTTATTCAACGTGTTCGTGCTCAGTGAATTGTTTATTCTTAGTGGTTTTTGAAAAATTAAAAAATTATGAGTTGGGCTAAAAGGTAAGTGTTCAAAACTTATTAAATAATATTTATTTGACATAAAAGTTAAACAAATTAAAAGTTTACATTGTCAGTCAAGTTTTTTTTAACAACCGCTAAACGAGTTGCGGAAAAAACTTTTGTTTTTTTCAGAATATATTTGGCTGTCGTCATATGACGACACTATGATAAAACGATTACAATATTTTATTTTTTTGTCTTGAATTTTTTTAGTAAGCCTCTTAGCGTCGCAGACATTTTGGATATTTTGGAGGAACAAGATCAGTCAAACGAGTTTTACATAGAACCTCCAGAAGTAAACGTGTTAACTGATGAAGATTCAGACGAGGAAGCCGATGGTAATATCAATGCCCTGTCTCGTAATCAACTTCTGGCACCAGCTGAAATAAGAATTGATAGACAACATTCTACAGACTCGTTACAGCAAGAAGTCAAAAGAAAAAAAGTACAAGGAAAGAAACAAAATGAAAAAGAGATAAATTGGGAAATAGGAGGGAAAACGTCACAAGGGCCTGAATTCAATGCACCTGTAAATGAATATGATGAAAGCATGACGGCTGTTGAGTATTTTGAGCTTTTTTTCAACGACGAATTGATAGACCTCATAATCGCCCAAAGTACTGAATATTGTTTATCCAAAAATTGGCAAGATGTGAAGCTGAGCAAAAAGGAACTGAAAACATTTTTTGGAATTTTGATAGTTTCTGGATACAGTCCATTATCTAGTAAAGCAATGTATTGGAACATTGGCGATGATTTACGTAATTACGCAATATACAATGCAATGCGTAGAAATAGATTTGATACTATTATGAAATCGTTGCATTTTCAGTCTAATGCTAACTTAGATAAAACCGATAAATTCTACAAATTACGACCACTTATTACTCACCTTCAACAAGCTTTTATGAAACATTTCCAGCCCACAGAGTCAGTGTCACATGATGAAGCAATGGTGGAGTATTTTGGCAAACACGGTTGTAAGCAAGCCATCAGAAATAAACCAATTCGATTTGGATACAAAATTTGGTGCCAAAATTCTCCATCTGGTTATCTCATTGCTTTCGACCCTTATCAAGGAAAAACTTATCAAGGTAACCAAGAAATGGAAAAGAAGTTTGGAAAATGTGCGTCCACACTATTGCATTTACTTGACCAATACCCTTTGTCAAAATCACTTCTACCATACCTCTTTTATTGCGATAATTTGTTCACAACATTTCCTTTACTCAAAGAAATGAGAAACAGAGGTTACAATTGTACTGGGACCATAAGATGTAACCGCTTAGGAAATAATTGCTGCTTGCTGGATCCTAACGAATTCAAAAAAAAAAAAAAAGATAGAGGTGTTACACAGGTTGCAATTGCAAAATTTCAAAAAGAAAATTTTTTTGTAACTAGGTGGAAAGATAACGCAGTGGTAACAGTAGCTTCCACAATTTTTTCTGGTGATCCCGAAGGAAAAGCAATAAGATGGAACAGGGCTGACCTACAACATGTCGAGGTAAATATTCCATATTCTATCCAAAATTACAATAAAAATATGGGCGGCATTGATCGTATGGATCAAAATGTAAATGCTGATCGGATATCTATACGAGGAAAAAAGTGGTGGTGGTCAATCTTTACGTGGATGTTGGACGTTTCAGTTCAAAATGCTTGGCTTTTAGCTAGAGAACAAGATCCTAAGCTAAGGCAAAATAGCTTCCGGAGAGACCTAGCCATGTCATATCTTTCACTGGCGAATAATGCCCCAAAAGGTCCTGGAAGAACACCGAAAGTCCTGGAAGAACACCGAGACTCCATGAGGTACGACGGATATATGCACTATGTGCAAAGAACGAAAAATAATAAACAGATTGCTTCGCTTCGTACCATCAAAAGTCATAAAAAGTATTTGTATTGTTTTCTCCTTTATTATTATTATTCAATTGAAAAACAAATAAAAAATTTAAAACTAAAACCAAACAGAGCATTTTTTGTACCCGTATTTTCATAGCGTCGTCATATGATGACACCCATTTTCTCGAAATCTGGCCCCAATAAGCCAATTCTTTTTCTTAGTTTGTGTTAAGGGGATGCCAGATAAGCAGTAAACAAAGTTTTAAAACATTCGAGTGCCTATTTCGAAAACCGGGAGAATTCGGGTTAAGAAAAGGTGTTTTTTATGAAAAGTCACTTCTTTAACAAAATTACTTATTTAAGAAATAATATTTTCTTTAAAAAATGCACTTTATTAAGAGAATGTACTTTTCTAAGAAAATGTACTTTATTAAGTAAATGTACCTTTTTAAAAAAAGGTATTTTTTACAAAAGCTACTTTAACTTAATTTTTAAATAAGGTAGTTTTTACGAAAAGTTGCTTTTATTAGAAAATAAACTTTTTACGAAAAGGTAGTTTTTTAAGGAAGGGTTGTTTCTACGAATAGTAAATTTTTAAAAATGTACTTTTTAAGAAAATGTACTTCATTAATGAACTATAAAAGATACTATTTTAGAAGAGTATTTATTTAGTAAAAAGATACTTTTTTAAAAATGGTGCTTTTCACGAATAGGTAATTTTTACGAAAACTGACTTTATTAAGAAAAGTTAATTTTTTTTAATGAAAATGTACTTTTTTGAGAAAATGTACTTTAAGTAAAGGTAATTTTTATGACATTTATTATTTAAGAAAATTTGCTTTTTACGAAAAAGTATTATTAGGTCTTAAAAAAAAGTAATTTTTTTAAGGAAATATTACTCTTTTAAGAAAAGGTACTTTGTACGCAAAAGTAAGTTTTTCAAAAAAAAATATTTTCTTAAGAAATTTTTTTTAAGAAAATAATCTTTTTTAAGAAAAGTTAATCTCTACGAAAATGATTTTTTAAGAAATGGTTCTTTTTAAGTAAGAGAACTATTTTATGAAAATATGCTTTTTAGGGAAAGTTACTTCTTTAACAAAATTACTTATTTAAGAAAAGATACTTTTTTAAAAAAATTTACTTTATTAGGAAAATTTACTTTTTTAGGGAAATGTACTTTATTAAGTAAATTTACCTTTTTAAGAAAATGTACTTTTTACAAAAAGCTACTTTAACAAGTATTTTAATTTTTAACAAAAGTTACTTTTTAAAAAATTTAGTTTTTACGAAAAGTTACTTTTTTTTAGAAAATTTCCTTGTTTGAGAAAAGATATTTTTTACTAAAAGGTACTTTATTAAGTAAGAAATTGTAACTTTTAAGAAAAGGTTTTTTTAAGCAAAGGTACTTTTCTAAGAAAATGTACTTTATTAATAAATAATAAAAGGTACTATTTTATATTTATATTATATATATTTATTTAATATTTATATTTATACTTTTTTGAAAAAGGTGCTTTTCACGAAAATGTAATTTTTACGAAAACTTACTTTTTAAGAAAAGGTTTTTTAAAAACATATATTTTTTGAGAAAATCATTTTTTTAAGAAAAGTCACTTTTTTACGAAAATTTTCATATTTAAGAAAATGTACATTTTTAAAAAATGTAAATTTTAAAGAAATCTACATTTTTAAAAATATTTAAATTTTTAAGAAAATGTACTTTTCATGAAAAGTTACTTTATTAACAATATGTATTTAAAAAAAAAATACTTTATTAATAAATATGTACTCTTTAATTAAAGAACTTTTTTTGAAAAAGGTGCTTTTCACGAATATAATTTGCACGAAAACTTACTTTTTAAGAAAAGTATTTTTAAGAAAATATTTTATTTGAGAAAATTTACTTTATTAAGAAAAGCTAATTTTTTTTTAAGAAAATGTACTTTTTTAAGAAAACGTACTATACTAAGTAAATTTACCTTTTTAAGAATAGTTTTCACGAAAAGTTACTATTTAAGAAAATTTTATTTTTAAGAAAAGATAATTTTTTAAAAAAAGTAGGTTTTACGAAATGTAAATTTTTTAAGCACATTTCCTTTTCTGTTAAAAGGTACTGTTTACGAAAAGGTAGTTTTTTAATAAAAGATACTTTTGACTGAAAGTTATTTTTTTAAGAAAATATACTTTAGGAAAATGTACTTTTTTAAGAAAAGATACTTTTTAAGAAAAGTTACTGTTTTAAGATAATTTACTTCTTTTAAGAAAATCTACTTTTTTAGGAAAATGTACTTTTTTAAGAAAATGTACTTTTTTATTAAAACTGTACTATTTAAGTCAAGCTACTTTTTTGAAGATGGTGCTTTTCACGAAAACGTAATTTTTACGAAAACTTAGTTTTTTAAGGAAAAGTTTTTTTTTTTAAAACATATTTTTTTAAAAAATCTGCTTAGTAAGAAAAGTTATTTTTTTTTAGAAAATTTACTTTTTTAGGAAAATTTAGTTCTGTAAGAAAATGTGCATTTCCAAGAAAATTTAATTTTGACTAAAAGTTACTTTTTTAAGAAAATATACTCTTTTAAGAAAATGTACTTTATTAATAAAAGAGGTACTTTTTAAGTAAAGCTAATTTTTTTGAATAACGTGCTTTTCACGAAAATTTAATTTTTACGAAAACTTAATTTTTAAGAACAGTTAATTTTTTTAAGAAAATGTACTTTTTTAAGAAAATGTAATTTATTAAGTAAATTTACCTTTTTAGGAATAGTTAATTTTTACGAAAAGTTACTATTTAAGAAAATTTAATTTTTAAGAAGAGGTGCTTTTTGAATAAAGGTATCTTTACGAAAACTTCAATTTTTTTAGAAAATTTCCTTTTTTGCTAAAAGGTACTGTTTACGAAAAAGTACTTTTTTAATCAAAGATAAAGATAAGAAAAGAACAGTTAGTTTTTTAAGAAATTTACTTTTTCAAGAATATGTACTTTTTACGAAAAGGTACTTTTTCAAGAATATGTACTTTTTACGAAAAGGTACTTTTGTAAGAAAAGGTACTTTTTGCGAAAAGCTACTTTTTAAGAAAATTTTATTTTTAAGAAAAGATACTTTTTTAAAAAAGGTAGTTTTTACGAAAAGTTATTTTTTTAAGCAAATATACTTTTTTAAGAAAATGTACTTTTTTAAGAAAATGTACTGTATTATTAAAATTTACTTTTTAAGTCAAGCTACTTTTTTTAAAAAGGTGCTTTTTACGAATATGTAAGTTTGTGAAACTTACTTTTTTAAGGAAAAGTTTTTTTTAAGAAAACATATTTTTTGAGAAAATCTGTTTATTAAGAAAAGTTGCTTTTTAGAAAATGTACTTTTTTAGGAAAATTTACTTTTTTAAGAAAATTTACATTTTTAAGAAAATGTAATTTTGACGAAAAGTTCCTTTTTTAAGAAAATTTACTCTTTTAAGAAAATTTACTCTTTTAAAAAAATTTACTTTATTAATAAAAAGGTGCTTTTTAAGAAAAGCTACATTTTTTTTTGAAAAATTTGCTTTTCACGAAATGGTAATTTCTAAAAAACTTACTTTTTTAAGAAAAGCTTTAAAAAAAAAATTATTCTTTGAGAAAATCTACTGTAATTAATTTAAATTTTTTAATTTAGTTAATTTTTTAAAGAAAATTTACTTTTTTACGAAAATTGCATTTAATAAGTAAAGTCACCTTTTTAAGAAAAGGTAATTTTTTCGAAAAGTTACTTTTCAAGAAAATTAAATTTTTAAGAACGGGTACTTTTGAAAAGTGGTTTTTACAAAAAGTTACTTTTTTAGAAAATTTGATTTTTTGAGAAAAGGTGATTTTTTAAGATAAGTTACTTTTTAAGAAAAGTTACTTTTTTAAGGAAATGTACTTTTTTGAGAAAATGTACTTTAAGTAAAGGTAATTTTTATGACATTTATTATTTAAGAAAATTTGCTTTTTACGAAAAAGTATTATTAGGTCTTAAAAAAAAGTAATTTTTTTAAGGAAATATTACTCTTTTAAGAAAAGGTACTTTGTACGCAAAAGTAAGTTTTTCAAAAAAAAATATTTTCTTAAGAAATTTTTTTTAAGAAAATAATCTTTTTTAAGAAAAGTTAATCTCTACGAAAATGATTTTTTAAGAAATGGTTCTTTTTAAGTAAGAGAACTATTTTATGAAAATATGCTTTTTAGGGAAAGTTACTTCTTTAACAAAATTACTTATTTAAGAAAAGATACTTTTTTAAAAAAATTTACTTTATTAGGAAAATTTACTTTTTTAGGGAAATGTACTTTATTAAGTAAATTTACCTTTTTAAGAAAATGTACTTTTTACAAAAAGCTACTTTAACAAGTATTTTAATTTTTAACAAAAGTTACTTTTTAAAAAATTTAGTTTTTACGAAAAGTTACTTTTTTTTAGAAAATTTCCTTGTTTGAGAAAAGATATTTTTTACTAAAAGGTACTTTATTAAGTAAGAAATTGTAACTTTTAAGAAAAGGTTTTTTTAAGCAAAGGTACTTTTCTAAGAAAATGTACTTTATTAATAAATAATAAAAGGTACTATTTTATATTTATATTATATATATTTATTTAATATTTATATTTATACTTTTTTGAAAAAGGTGCTTTTCACGAAAATGTAATTTTTACGAAAACTTACTTTTTAAGAAAAGGTTTTTTAAAAACATATATTTTTTGAGAAAATCATTTTTTTAAGAAAAGTCACTTTTTTACGAAAATTTTCATATTTAAGAAAATGTACATTTTTAAAAAATGTAAATTTTAAAGAAATCTACATTTTTAAAAATATTTAAATTTTTAAGAAAATGTACTTTTCATGAAAAGTTACTTTATTAACAATATGTATTTAAAAAAAAAATACTTTATTAATAAATATGTACTCTTTAATTAAAGAACTTTTTTTGAAAAAGGTGCTTTTCACGAATATAATTTGCACGAAAACTTACTTTTTAAGAAAAGTATTTTTAAGAAAATATTTTATTTGAGAAAATTTACTTTATTAAGAAAAGCTAATTTTTTTTTAAGAAAATGTACTTTTTTAAGAAAACGTACTATACTAAGTAAATTTACCTTTTTAAGAATAGTTTTCACGAAAAGTTACTATTTAAGAAAATTTTATTTTTAAGAAAAGATAATTTTTTAAAAAAAGTAGGTTTTACGAAATGTAAATTTTTTAAGCACATTTCCTTTTCTGTTAAAAGGTACTGTTTACGAAAAGGTAGTTTTTTAATAAAAGATACTTTTGACTGAAAGTTATTTTTTTAAGAAAATATACTTTAGGAAAATGTACTTTTTTAAGAAAAGATACTTTTTAAGAAAAGTTACTGTTTTAAGATAATTTACTTCTTTTAAGAAAATCTACTTTTTTAGGAAAATGTACTTTTTTAAGAAAATGTACTTTTTTATTAAAACTGTACTATTTAAGTCAAGCTACTTTTTTGAAGATGGTGCTTTTCACGAAAACGTAATTTTTACGAAAACTTAGTTTTTTAAGGAAAAGTTTTTTTTTTTAAAACATATTTTTTTAAAAAATCTGCTTAGTAAGAAAAGTTATTTTTTTTTAGAAAATTTACTTTTTTAGGAAAATTTAGTTCTGTAAGAAAATGTGCATTTCCAAGAAAATTTAATTTTGACTAAAAGTTACTTTTTTAAGAAAATATACTCTTTTAAGAAAATGTACTTTATTAATAAAAGAGGTACTTTTTAAGTAAAGCTAATTTTTTTGAATAACGTGCTTTTCACGAAAATTTAATTTTTACGAAAACTTAATTTTTAAGAACAGTTAATTTTTTTAAGAAAATGTACTTTTTTAAGAAAATGTAATTTATTAAGTAAATTTACCTTTTTAGGAATAGTTAATTTTTACGAAAAGTTACTATTTAAGAAAATTTAATTTTTAAGAAGAGGTGCTTTTTGAATAAAGGTATCTTTACGAAAACTTCAATTTTTTTAGAAAATTTCCTTTTTTGCTAAAAGGTACTGTTTACGAAAAAGTACTTTTTTAATCAAAGATAAAGATAAGAAAAGAACAGTTAGTTTTTTAAGAAATTTACTTTTTCAAGAATATGTACTTTTTACGAAAAGGTACTTTTTCAAGAATATGTACTTTTTACGAAAAGGTACTTTTGTAAGAAAAGGTACTTTTTGCGAAAAGCTACTTTTTAAGAAAATTTTATTTTTAAGAAAAGATACTTTTTTAAAAAAGGTAGTTTTTACGAAAAGTTAAATTTTTATAAAATTTATACTTTTTAGGAGAGGGTACTTTTTTAAGAAAATGTACTTTTTACTAAAAGTTATTTTTTTAAGCAAATATACTTTTTTAAGAAAATGTACTTTTTTAAGAAAATGTACTGTATTATTAAAATTTACTTTTTAAGTCAAGCTACTTTTTTTAAAAAGGTGCTTTTTACGAATATGTAAGTTTGTGAAACTTACTTTTTTAAGGAAAAGTTTTTTTTAAGAAAACATATTTTTTGAGAAAATCTGTTTATTAAGAAAAGTTGCTTTTTAGAAAATGTACTTTTTTAGGAAAATTTACTTTTTTAAGAAAATTTACATTTTTAAGAAAATGTAATTTTGACGAAAAGTTCCTTTTTTAAGAAAATTTACTCTTTTAAGAAAATTTACTCTTTTAAAAAAATTTACTTTATTAATAAAAAGGTGCTTTTTAAGAAAAGCTACATTTTTTTTTGAAAAATTTGCTTTTCACGAAATGGTAATTTCTAAAAAACTTACTTTTTTAAGAAAAGCTTTAAAAAAAAAAATTATTCTTTGAGAAAATCTACTGTAATTAATTTAAATTTTTTAATTTAGTTAATTTTTTAAAGAAAATTTACTTTTTTACGAAAATTACATTTAATAAGTAAAGTCACCTTTTTAAGAAAAGGTAATTTTTTCGAAAAGTTACTTTTCAAGAAAACTAAATTTTTAAGAACGGGTACTTTTGAAAAGTGGTTTTTACAAAAAGTTACTTTTTTAGAAAATTTGATTTTTTGAGAAAAGGTGATTTTTTAAGATAAGTTACTTTTTAAGAAAAGTTACTTTTTTAAGGAAATGTACTTTTTTAAGAAAATGTACTTTTTTTAAAAAAATTTACTTAATACGAGTACTTAAAAAAAATTTACAAATTCGTATTTATGAATCGTAATCAGCGTTACGGAGTCAGTCAGTAAGTCTGTGATGAGCGTAACTGTGTATTAATCACCTTTATTATGGATGTCACAGTCGCGTCGAATTTGTGTCGATTTTTACAAATGACATTATGGATGTCTTTTTTCGTCAAACGGACTCTGTTATGTGAAATTCGACAAGAAATATCCTTGTATATTTTGCAGGCGACATCAATTCAAAATAAAGAATATATAAGAAAAAGGTTAAAAGTTTACAAAAAAAATTAGTTATATAAAAACTTAAGTGTAATATAATACCCACTGCGAATTAAATAACTAAAAAGTTGTTGTATGTGCATATATTTAAGGATAAAAAAGATAATACCAAAAATAATTTAAAACACTTGTGGATTTTTTGTGCAAAACTACGAACATCGTAAAAGGATATCACAAAAATAAGTAGAAATCATCTATAGACGAACAGAGGAACGATATACAAAGGAAGTTAATTACTATTGGTCGTGAGGCAGAAGTTTGGATGATGGTTTTGAACGTTATGAAGACCAGCGTCAAAAAGACTATTGCACACTAAAATTGAAAGTCGTGGAACGGATGGGGGATTTTTTAAACAAAAGCTGTTCACACCCTTCGAGGCAGTACTATTGCAAATGCGCTCTTCATTCAGCCCGGAAGAACCAAATTTATGTATTGCGGGAAGAAATATGTGAGGACGAATCGAATAGTAAAAGAATGCTAATAGAGAAAACCTTTTTGTTAATTTTAATTGTATATGCCAAAGGCTTGGAATCTTATTCATTTAAACTTTTTAAATAACATGTTTAATTAAATTTCCTGTGAACTCAATAAATGTATTTTTTTCTGTGTTTGTTATGAATTTAAAGATAAATATTTTAATTAAGTTGTTTGAACTGTAATTAGTTGTTTATATTTTTGTCATAAATAAGAAAAAGCGTGAAGTTTTTGTTTCTCCCAATATTTTTTCACTTGAATGAAAAACTTTAAATTGCTAACATCTAATGTTAACTATTTTTATTAATATTTTGATTATGTTATTGACATGTATTAGCTTATTGCGATTGCGACCTCGATTAACTCGTATATGAATTTGTTTTAATGATTTGCTCACTGTTTGAAGGACCATTTTTCGTAAAAAATTTTCATTTAAAAAATATCAATATTTTTTTTTTTTACTTCAACTAATAATTTTCTCAAAACTTTGCTTTCTGTCTGTCCTTCCAACTGTCCACTCATATGAATTACAATTATTTGATAGACATTCTTTTGTTCTTGACTTTTAATCGATTTTTTAAATTTGTTTCTTCTTTACTGCACTCAATTATTTTCAATTTTAACTTACTTCTTTAGCTTCAAAACAATTTGTATTCATATTTTCCATCACATATATTTTTAATTTTCTGCAAACACTCTCAATATGAGGAAATGAAGATTTAATCTAAAACAAGAAAACACATTTATTAAAACTGTAACTCACAACCACAAACTGGCATATTATCAAATACGCCTACTCACTTTGTTGGGTGTAAATATTTGAACAATTTCATTTCTCATATTTCGCCATTTTTCACCTTTGGCTATAAAAGGATTACAAAACATCAAGCCATCACGTCTGGGATCAAGCCATAAAACATTGTCTTGAAAATGATGAAAACTACGTATCATCACCTCTTTCAACATTTCTGGGCTACGCATTAAAATACACGGTTCATTGAATAGACGGTAGATGCCAATATACGGCAAATCAGGATAATCACTGAAAGAAGCACCACAATTTATTTATTTCTTTTCATTTGTTCATATGGGATAGCAACACATCGTTACACACTTATAAATTTTGTGATACACATCACCGTAGTGCTGTTGGGCTGTGATATATTTTAGCATATTACCCACAAAAGGCCATCCCTGAGGTCCTTTGACACCATGTCTTTGCCAATATGAACATTTCCAAAGAATATAGCAAATGACAGTGATTACAGCTGAACTTAATATTATTGATAGCATTTTATGATGTTCTTTACTAAATCATTTGTCAATTGCTACTAATTTAGAACAAAGAATTACATCGCTAACAGTAGAACTTCTTATTTAGAAAACGAACATGTATTAACACTGATTGCACGACATCATCTACACTTAAGTTAAAATGATCAATAACTTCTAATGACTAGAAAAATTTTGCGTGTAATTTTATATGAAATAAAAATAGATGTATTCCAAATTTATTGCCAACCAAATAGTGATGAAGTTATTAACCGAATTCTATTTATCTTAACCGAATCTTGTCTTAACAGTAAAGATTTTATCACAATAGAAAATGGTTAACTGCTACAATCGAAATTAAGCAAAAATTTAAAAAACTAAAAACTGACGTGGCCGTAGCACCGAGAATATATGGACTTCCAAAAATTCATAAGGAAGGCAATCCATTAAGGCCAATTTGCTCCAATATTAATACACCTTCGAGTGAGCTTTGTAAATATATTACAGGTATTTTAAAGAGAATCACGGAGAACTCGATATATAATGTTAAAGATTCAATACAATTTAAAAATAGGATAAAAGATTTTACTATAAACGACGATGAAAGATTAATCTCGTTTGATGTAGTGTCCCTGTTCCCAAGTGTACCTGTTGATTTAGCATTAAGAATTATAGAAGATAGATGGGTAGATATTGCAATACACACTAACATGACAAAGGGCTTATTTCTAAAGATTCTAAAATTCTGCATTAAGGACAACCGCTATTTTAAATTTAAAGAAAAAATATTTACACAAAAGAAAGGACTTCCCATGGGATCACCGGCATCCCCAATTGTGGCGGATATTGTTATGGAAAAACTACTTGACTCCTGCATTGGAAAACTAAAAACAAAACCCAAGTTTCTGTCTAAATATGTAGATGATTTGTTTGGAATAGTGAGGGAGAGTGCAATAGAAGAAATTATGACGAGTTTGAACGATTTTCACCCTAGTATTAAGTTTACTATGGAGGAGGAGTGCAATAAAAAGTTACCATATCTGGACACAATTGTAATACGGAGAAATGGTTCACTTAAAATTGACTGGTATCAAAAACCGAACGCCTCTAGCCGAATAATTAACTTTCACTCAAAACACCCTAAAAGAGTAATTATCAACACGGCGAACAATTTAATAAGAAGAATATTGACCATCAGTGATGTAGATTTTCACCGAAACAATTTCAAAAAGATTAAAGTGATGCTTAAGGACAACAATTTTCCGACTAATCTTATTAATAAATTATTTTTCGATTATAAAAAATACAAAACAAAGGTTTTAGATAGGGAACAACAACCGAAAATATATAAATCTCTTATATTTGTTCCAGAATTATCTGAGAGATTTGAAAAATCAAAATCATTAACAATGAAATATATTTAATGGCCTACAAATCCAACAACACGCTAGCCAAATTGTACAGTAAAACGAAAGAAAATTAGATAAATCTAATGTTATTTATAAAATTCCATGTAACGAATTTGGGATATGTGACAAAGTTTATATAGGTACAACTGAAAACAAACTAAAGACAACAATTTTAGCGCACAAATCAGACCAAAAACTAAGACAAAATATTTCTACACAAAAAACTGCATTAGTAAACCACTGTGCACAAACTAAACACACTCCTGATTTCGACAACGTACGAGTATTACAGAGTGAAAACAATTATAAACGACGATTCATATTAGAAATGTTACACATTATTAAAACAACAACAAGGATGAATTTTAAAGCCGACGTCGATGAGAACTCTGCAAGATTATACAGACATCTCGTTAACAAACGATCATAGTGCAATATTTATTTTAAGCTTAGTTGGTAATTAGACGTTGATGAAACAACTCATTATTGTTTTTAAGTTTTGTGCTTGATAAGTTTAATGTAAGAGTTTTTTGTTGTGTTATACATACGTGTTTGATTTGTGTACTTATACATACATACGTTTTTTTTTTTTTTTTTTTTGTTTGTTATTTCTAGATTAAAAAAAGCCCAGATGATGTCTTTCAAAGAAAGACGAAATATCAACAACAAGTAAATAAAAAAATTATTATTTAAAACTAATATAACAAGGCCTAGAGCTCGAATATTTTCATTTTTAAATATTATATTAAAAAGGTCAAATAAAATTAAAAATTATAAATATATGTCATATTTAAAAAAATATCTATTAGAATTCACAACAATGTTGTACATTGTAAGTTATATGTATATTAGGGTGGCCTTGATAATAAAAGTGTTCAAACTCTCGGTCTCACATCCTAGAAATATATGAATAGCAAAAAAACAGAGAAATACAAACAAAGTTTTGAGAGTTTTCAGATTTGACAACAATTTCGTTCTATAGTTTAATTTTTTCGACAAGCTGTTATATGAATCGATTTCAGTACTAAATTATCTCTCTTAAAAGCTATATAGCTTCAACATCGAATAAAAATAGCAAACGCCAAGAAATAGCAACTGCCCCAGACCACTTTTGTGTAAAAAAAAAACCAGATCGTGAAATTTGAGGAAAATTTTTCACCTTTAAGAAATTAATTAAATCCATTTTTTTTTCTATACCTATGAGCACTCAGACAGGAAGTATTGTTTTATAACCACGATTTTAACCTATTGCGCAATGAGACCAAAGATGGAAAATTTATTTGATAAAATTTTGAAAACTCCTTTTTAA
Source organism: Cordilura impudica (assembly GCA_963682025.1). Taxonomy (NCBI): domain Eukaryota; kingdom Metazoa; phylum Arthropoda; class Insecta; order Diptera; family Scathophagidae; genus Cordilura; species Cordilura impudica. Next base: position 6,801,992 of record OY821520.1, read on the forward strand.
GTATTAAAAATTTTTCTTAAACAAAATTTCAAAAAATAGATCTGGCACCTTAAAGTTTTGTTAGACATATGTTAGAGACTAACAGTGTGAATTTGGACGTAAATTCCTCTGCCAGAACATTTTTTAGAGGAAATTTTTTACAGATTTCGAGAAAAATTAGCTTTTTGTGAAATATTCAGTAAACGTGCTTATTAGGAAGTGCTTGGAGATAAAATAAGGGAACGAATAGCGTTATAAAAACCTTTTGAAAAATTAAAAATTAAAAATTAGAAATGAAAAATGAAATATAAAGAAACAAAAAATGAAAAATGAAAAATTAAAAATGGAAAATAAAATAACAAATGAAAAATGAAAAATAAGAAATGAAAAATTAAAAAGAAAAAATAAAAAATGACAAATAAAAAATGAAAAATGACAAATGCAAAATAAAAAATGAAAAATTAAAAAGGAAGGACTAATGCAAAACGAAAGATGTAAAGTGAAAAAAAATTAAAAATAAAAAATAAATACGAAAAATTAAAAATAAAAAATTAAAAATGGAAAACGGAAAAAGAAAAAAATTTAAAAACAAAAAATTGGACAAAAATGAGAAATGAAAAACGAAAAGCTAAAAATGGAAAATGAAAAATAAAAAATGAAAAATGAAAAATGAAAAACGAAAAATGAAAAATTAAAAACGAAAAATAAAACAAAAAAAATGACAAATAACAAATAAAAAATGAAAAGCGAAAAATAAAAAATAAAAAATGTAAAAGAAAAAATTAAAAATGAATAATAAAAATGAAAAATGAGAAACGAAAAATTAAAAATAAAAAATGAAAAACAAAAAATGGGACAAAAATCAAAAATGAAAAAGGAAAAGTCAAAAATGGAATATGAAAAATAAAAAAATAAAAATTAAAAATTTAAAATTAAAAATTAAAAATTAAAAATTAAAAATTAAAAATTAAAAATTAAAAATTAAAAATTAAAAATTAAAAATTAAAAATTAAAAATTAAAAATTAAAAATTAAAAATTAAAAATTAAAAATTAAAATTAAAAATTAAAAATTAAAAATTAAAAATTAAAAATTAAAAATTAAAAATTAAAAATTAAAAATTAAAAATTAAAAATTAAAAATTAAAAATTAAAAATTAAAAATTAAAAATTAAAAATGAAAAGTGAAAAATAAAAAATTAAAAATGAAAAAAGAAAAATGAAAAATGAAAAACGAAAAATAAAAAATGACAAATGACAAATAAAAAATGAAAAGCGAAAAATAAAAAATGAAAATCAAAAAAGAAAAAATTAAAAATGAATAATACAAAATGAAATATGAGAAATGAAAAACGAAAAATTAAAAATGAAAAATTAAAACTGAAAAACCAAAAACGAAAAATTAAATATAAAAAATTAAAAATAAAATTATAAAAATTAACAAATAAAAAATGCAAAATGAAAAACGAAAACTGAAAACTGAAAAATAAAAAAAAAAATATAAAATGAAATATGAAAAATAAAAAATATAAAATTAAACATTAGAAATGAGAAGCGAAAAACGAAAAATTAAAAATGAAAAATTAAAACTGAAAAGCGAAAAACGAAAAATGAGAAATAAAAATAAAAATATAAAAATTAACAAATAAAAAATGCAAAATGAAAAACGAAAACTGAAAACTGAAAAATAAAAAATTAAAAAGAAGAAAATAAAAAAATATAAAATGAAATAAGAAAAATGAAATATGAAAAATAAAAAATTAAAAAAATTAAAAATGAGAAATAAAAAATGAAAAAATTTAAGGAAAAAATTAATAATAAAAAATGAAACATGAGAAATGAAAAACGAAAAATCAAAAATGAAAAACGAAAAATTAAAGCTGAAAAACGAAAAAATGAAAAATGGAAAATAAAAAATGAAAAATAAAATATTAAAAATAAAAGAATGAATGAAAAAAGAATGAAAAATGAAAAGAAAAAATTAAATATAAAAAATGAAATATGAAAAATGAAAAATTAAAAATTAAAATGAAAACTGAAAAACAAAAAATAAAAAAAAATAAAAAAATATGTAATATGAAAAATGGAAAATGAAAAATGAAAAACAAAAAATGAAAAATAAAAAATAAAAAACGAAAAATGAAAAATTTAAAATAAAGAATTGAAAATTTATAACTAACCAGTTGAAATAAAAAATAATACATATTTTTGTACTAGCAGAGTCCCTGCAGTTGTTTGTGATAAGTGACACATAGATGACACTTTCTGTTTGATATTAAAAGTGTGCAGTAAAAAATCTTTAATTACTAGATGTTTACACATCTACCCTGTAATCGTACGTACTCACATGATTTTTTTTTTTTTTCTATGAAAAACCCTAAGACTAATGTGGCATGGCTTATGACAAACAAAAATATAAGCAAAAATTCTAAAATATGTAGACTGAAACAGAAACCCAGCTGTTCGGCCAAAACTACATTCAACGATTATGCAACCATGCAAACACTTTGGCTATTGCACTCATAAATGACAGTAGTGAAACACGAAGGCTAAAGCGCGCTAACTAATTTATTTATGCTGTAAATATGTACATATATGTATAGTTGTGAACTATTTTATGATCGTATATAACTATGTAGTTCAGTGTAGTACTTAACTTCTGAAATTTGCTTATTGTTTTAAAATAGATAAGATTGCAAGTAACATAAATAGCAAAATTTTTTTATTTTTTTTTTCCATATTTTACCCTTGACAAGGATTTTATCTATAATATTAATAGGCTAGGCGATTTTTTGTTACCGATGTAAGTTTCGCAGTTTTACCCTGATTTTGACAAAAAATTTATCATTTGAAAGATATTTCTTTTTAGCGGTTACCCAGACTTACAGATTTTCATCGTTTGGAATGTTTTTTGGAGCTATGATCGTTCAAAGTTGCTACTAACACATACATAAAATTATACAATGCTTGTGTGTGTTTATTAAATTTGTTAATGTGTTTGTATTTATTAATGTGTTGAGTTTGTTTTCTTCATTTAAGATGAGTTGAATTGTGAAGCATACCTTTGGGGTCTTTTTTAAATGAAAAAATTAAATTTCTTAAAATATGCAGTCGAATTTCGAGTGCTGGAATCTGCTAGTTAGTATTTATAACTCGGGAATCAATATTAAATTACTAATGCAATGTTGCACAATCAGCATTAACAAGCATGCATCATCGGTAGACTTTTCCAAAATAAAGATGACCTTTTACATTCTAGTATCTTCGAAACTGCAGCTCATGTGAGCTTCAAGTAAACTAATTTTAAAGAGAGCAGTAACTATTTTGACTTATCTCTATTAGTTCTGAATGATATTCTCACTTTTCATGCCGCCAAATTTCGAGAACTCAATAAGCTAGAGGGCCAAGGTTTTTAACTTTAAAATATTCATGAATTGTAATGGTCTGAGGGAAATCTGTTCGTTGATTATAAATAGAAGTTCCCTAATTCTTTAAATTTGGTATGAAAAAATTAACTCGTCAAACACAAAGAATTTTTAACGAATTCTTCATATATATATATATATATATATGTTTTTTATTTATTCCTCTTGGGAACTTAGGGCTTCCACAACACATTTTCATTCTAATCTATTATTATATAATATCTACATTAATGCCAATATAATCTACAAAAACTTATTCAAACTTGGTGCATATTTTTATGACACACAACAACTAGTAAAGCATTGTGAATTGCCCAACTGCTACACTTTTGTTTGCATGTAAATAATAATAAACTGCCGCTTTTCTGTCGTGTTTTTAATACGATTAAGTCTGAGTAAATAATTTAAATTTGTATAATAGCAAATAGACAATTACAATTAAATATTTAGTAGAAAACAAACTGGAGATATAAAACGAATACTTGTTGCATTAAATTACATTGTATACAATGAAGAGCGATAGAATTGCATGTAATAAAGCAATCATTAAAATAAGTATCAAACAAATTAATTTTTATAAGTCAAAATTTTTGATTCAACCCGGTTTTCTTACTTTTTTAAACTGTATTTTCCATATTGAGGATGCGCCTAACAACATGCAACTAAAATCATTTGTACTAACCCTTAAAACTACTTCTTATTTCCAACAATAAACAAGTAAGACAATTATAGTCGGTCTAGACCGACTATACGATACCCTATACCATGCGTTTAGAAACCCTATCTCTTAGGCCCAAATAACTGGACTTTGAAAATAAGCAAAAACCAAATTTGAGTGGGATTTTTATTAATTTTTTTGGCTGCAGATATGAAAAAGTTCATATCGGATGCTATATCTATAAAGGGACTAGGTCCAAAAATGGACCGATCCTGATCATGTTTGGTAAAGTCTCTTTTATTTTGCAAAAATATATACAAACAAAATTTGAGAAGAATCAGTGCAATATTTTTGTTTTTTAATAGATTTAAGTGAAGATCGGGAAGCAGCTCTATATGGGGCCAAAGGGATCATTTTTGGACTACTCATTAGTGGATGTAATGAACGCATACAAACCCAATTTGAGTAAGATCTATATGACAATTTGGATCTTATGGAAATTTATGTCGATTTCATATGGGTAATTTGTATGGGGGCTAGGTCTGAACATGCACCGATTCTCACCAATTTCAATAGCGTTCATCCCATGGCCGATAAAAGCTTATATACCAAATTTCATCAAAATATATTCATATTTGCGACCTGCAGTTTGATTACAAGCTTTACATGGACACACAGACGGACGGACGGACGGACGGACGGACGGACGGACGGACGGACATTGTTAAATCAACTTAGAAAGTGATTCTGATTCGATCGGTATAATTAAAGATGGGTCTAGGTCAAATATTTTTGGTTGTTACAAACAGCAGCACAAAGTCATTATACCCAAACCACATAGTGGTATAGGGTATAAAAATTTATTATAATAACGCTCTTCTTCTTGAATTTTCAGAGAGCATCGTGCGTCTATGCTGTAAGCGTTCTGCATCTGCAGCGAATTCCTATAGTGGACGACCACATTTGTATTGTATGCGTTTTGCAACATTAAAAACTAGTTTGCCGGATAAAGGTGTTAATTTCTGCACATCCGAGTGTTGTAGCAGTAATTTCAGTTACCCAGCAAACATAAGCACCGCCGGCAATAATTTGGCGGCAACAAATTTATCAGCATCCTCCACAACAGCAACATCGTCATATACAACGACATATCGATATCCAAATAAACAGCAACAGCAATATACACGCTGTTGTTATGAGCAACAAATTATGCCACATTTTAAAATGAAAACTGATGGTAAATTGAAGATTCAAAATAATAAACGTAGCTTTAAGGGTACCGAATCCGTATTAAGAAGGTATGTTGCATTTCTTTTAAGTTTAAAACTGTTTAAATGTTTAAAATTCACCTACAAAAGTAACGATTTGGTTATGTTTTTAATAGTTATTAGTATTTTAAGATTTCAAATCCCATCATTGGATTGTCCTACATAGAATTTTGTAAATAGATTTAATTCCTATTTTAACAATTTTTTATATTTCTTTTTAAAAATTTAAAGCATGTTCTGTGGAATATTCGCATAATATTATCTCAAGACATATTGCCACTAAGTAGACAAATTGGATATTTTATTTTGTTTCACCAACTTTAATTTGCTGTCTCCAGGCATTCTATAATTTGTAAAAAATCTTTTCTTATGATTCTACTTGACAACCATACTTGAGTGTTACTGGAAGTAAACATTTCGTATTCAAATTGTATTGTTACAAATAAAAAATTGTTATCAAAAATTCCGTGAGTTAAATTTTCTTTTTTATTAAAACAGTTTTTTAATTTTCATTATAATGTTTTGAACATATTTATTAATTTACTCAGTCAAGTTATTTAATAAAATGTTTCACTGAATCATACAAAACTATTAAGGCTTTAAATTAATGTATTAATTCATTAAAAAAAAAGAATAATTTACTAAATTAATTTATTAACCGATTTTTTTACTTTGGTGACTAAAGAGGGTTTCTGAGACATCGGAAACAGCTGTGGAGGGAGGAGTAGGCCTATGAGGCGTAAATTCGTATTGGTTTTTATCAGTTGCCCTGGGGCGGTATTTTTGTTTAGATAACGATAACTGTAAACAATTTTTCAAAAAAAATAATATTATCTTCAGGTTCCTTTTTAAATTTAAAGATTTCCAAATTGTATCTTTTTGACGTCCTCTTCGATTTTTTTTTTTAATAAAAAGGAATAACACAGAACCCTTCACGGAAAAATGATTGCACCTTGGATACCAAGCCCCACTATGTCACGTTTTTAGTTTTTTAATTTAAAATATTTTCTTAGTTTTATTTTTATTTTTATACCCTCCACACATCAGGGGCAGAAGGTATATACAGGTTTTTCATTATGTTTGTAACGCATCGACTAATATTCGGACACCATAAAGTATATATATTGTTGATCTTTATGACAGCTCGAGTTGATATTGCTATGTCCGTTTGTCTGTTGAGATCATGCTCATTCAAAAAAATAACCATTTTGCTGGGTAAGGTTACAATAATATCATTTGCCATAATTCCCAGCAGGTTGTTATTGAAAATGGGCTAAATCGAGATTCATTGTGCTTTTTTTTTTTTTTTTGATTTTATTTATTAATTCAATAAAAAATTAGGTAACAATTAATAAAAAGTTAACGCCTCAGCGCCTTAAAGGCTTAAAAGAGGCTATAGTAGGCAACTTTACATTAAGATTAATTACATAATAAAATTTGGTAAGTATTTTTTGGAAATTTTAATTTAGATAAAAACATATTCAACAACAATATATTTTAAAAGTATGAGAAAAAAAAAACAAATTACATAAGAAGCGTTTCTACGTTTTGAAGTAAATAGCTTTTTAGGTGGTTCTTAAAAGTTGAAAGAACTTGTATATTTCGTAAGTTAACTGGTAGTTCATTATACTCATGTGGTCCAGCAAAAGCAATACGCTGTTAAGTCAGGTCCAGACGACATCTCACTGAACTTAAATTTAAAGCTTGTCTGGTAATTCGTCGAGTGTGGAATACATTTTGTGTAAACTGAATGGATTGTTGAGGATTTCCTTTCAAAGATCTAAAAACATATGTCAAAATTTTATGTTTATATAGACCTCGAATTGGCAGAATATTTTTTGCATACGTTTTAAACAGATCCAACGTAGAATGCGTTATAGGAAGGTTATAAACAAGCTTTAGAGCTTTAGTTTGAGCAGACTGAAGAGATTTCAATGACTGATTGATTCTACATCCGTAAATTATTGGAAGGTATGTTAAATGGGAATGTACAAGTGACTGGTAAAGCAGCATTTTTACCTCAAGACTTAGCTTATTTTTAAACTTGTAGAGAATACCAATCCCGGAAGAAATTTTTGATTTTAACATATTTATATGAGAATCCCATAGTAAGTTGTGGTTCAAGTTTACTCCTAAATACTTCACCATATCAGACTCAGTAATCAAACTACCATCTATATGAGCAGTCATATTTTCTTCATTTCTAGAACGGTATGGTTTAAATCTTATAACCTTTGTCTTATCTGTGTTTAGAACAAGTCTATTGAGTCTCGAGAACTCTGATAGTATTGCGGCATCGTACTCAATCTGGGTCTGCAAAACCTTCAAATGATTATATCTATAAAATAGGCAAACGTCATCAGCATACATAAATAATTTTCCGTAAAAGTTTATATTAAATATATCATTAACAAAAATTTTAAACAGCAACGCACCAAGGACACTTCCCTGGGGAACACCGCAAATTACAGGCTTCATTAAACTTTTTGACTCACCCACCTGAACAAACTGCTTTCTGTTAGATAAGTAATGCATAAAAATATCCAGAGTTTTCCCCGATACTCCAATCATTTTAAGCTTTTCTATTAAAATATTGTGATTTACTAGATCAAATGCTTTGGAGGAATAATCAAAAAAGACACCTGCAACACCACAAAAGCCCGCATCCAGCTCACCACATAAATAATCAACAACACTGACCACTGCTTCCTCAGTTCCAGCTCCTTTTTTAAAACCAAATTGATTTTCAAATAAAATTTTATTTCTGTCAAGATAATCAGAGAGTTGGTAAAATATAAGTTTTTCAAAAATCTTATCCAAAATATTTAAAACCGATATAGGCCGAAAATTTGCTTAGATACGAGCAAAGATATGAGGATACCTCTAAAAAAAACAGAAAACCCACTGTGTTTTTGTAATATTTTAGTGGTTGAACATAATAGTTGTGCAAAAACATTCACAGTTTAAAAAAGCCACAAAAAAAATGACGCAATCATACCAAGAAACACAACTACCATGAACTATGTTAGTAGTATTGCCACATATTTTTTTATCGTTATCACGTTATAGTAAAAAAAATCGCCAATATGAAAGAAAAAATGAAAACGAAAAATGGAAAATGAAAAATGAAAACTGGAAAATGAAAAATGAAAAAATGGAAAATAGAAAATTAAAAATGGAAAAAGGAAAATGAAAAATGAAAAATGCAAAATGGAAAATGAAAAAACGGAAAATAGAAAATGAAAAATGGAAAAAGGAAAATGGAAAATGAAAACTGCAAAATGGAAAATAGAAAATGAAAAATGGAGAATGGAAAATGGAAAATGAAAAAAGGAATATGGAATATGAAAAATGAAAAACGGAAAAGTAAAATGTAAAATGGAACATAGAAAATGAAAAATGGAGAATGGAAAATGGAAAATGAAACATGGAAAATGCAAAATGAAAAACAGAAATTGGAAAATGAAAAATGAAAAATTAAAAATGAAAAATTGAAAATAGAAAATTAAAAATGGAGAATGGAAAAAGAAAAATGAAAAATAAAAAATTAAAAACGATAAATGAAAAAAATGGAAAATAGAAAATGAAAAATGGAGAATGGAAAATGGAAAATGAAATATGGAAAATGCCAAATGAAAAACGGAAATTGGAAAATGAAAACTGAAAAATAGAAAATTAAAAATGGAGAATGGAAAATGAAAAATGTAAAACTGAAAATGGAAAATAGAAAATAGAAAATGAAAAATGGAGAATGGAAAATGAAAAATGAAAAATGGAAAATAGAAAATGAAAAATAGAAAATGTAAAATGGAAAATAGAAAATGAAAAACGGAGAATGGAAAAGTGAAAATGAAATATGGAAAATGCCAAATGAAAAACGGAAATTGGAAAATGAAAAATGAAAAATAGAAAATTAAAAATGGAGAATGGAAAATGAAAAATGTAAAACTAAAAATGGAAAATAGAAAATGAAAAATGGAGAATGGAAAATGAAAAATGAAAAATGAAAAATGAAAAATGAAAAATGAAAAATGAAAAATGAAAAATGAAATATGAAAAAGGAAAAAGGAAAAATGAAAAATGAAAAATGGAAAATGAAAAATGAAAAATGGAAAATGAAAAAGGAAAAATGAAAAATAAAAAATTAAAAACGATAAATGAAAAATGAAAAATGAAAAACGAAAATCGGAAATTGGAAAATGAAAAATGAAAAATGAAAAATTGAAAATAGAAAATAAAAATGGAGAATGGAAAATGGAAAATGAAAAATGAAAAGTGAAAAATGAAAAACGAAAAATGAAAAATGAAAAATTAAAAATGAAAAATGAAAAATGAAAAATGAAAAATGAATAATGAAAAATGAAAAATGGAAAATGGAAAATGAAAAATGGAAAATGAAAAATGTAAAATGGAGAATGGAAAATGAAAAAAAGAAAATAGAAATGAAAACTGAAAAATGAAAAACAAAAAATGAAAAATGTAAAATGAAGAATGAAAAATTAAAAACGAAAAACGAAAATTGAAAATTATAAAATGGAAAATGACAAATGAAAATTGAAAAATGAAAAATGAAAAATGAAAAAGGAAAAAGGAAAAATGAAAAATGAAAAACTAAAAACTAAATATGAAAAACGAAAAATAAAAATGGAAAATGAAAAGTGAAAAATGAAAAATAGAACTTGGAAAATTAAAAAAGAAAAAAGAAAAACGAAAAATGGAAAATGGATAAAAGAAAATGAAAAATTAAAAATGATAATTGAAAAATGAAAAACTAAAAATGAAAAATGAAAAATTTAAAATGAAAAATGGAAAATAGAACATGGAGCATGAAAACTGATAAATGAAAATTGAAAAATGAGAAATGGAAAATGGAAAATGAAAAATGAAAATTGAAAAACGAAAAATTAAAAATGGAAAATGAGAAATTTAAAATTGAAAAATAAGAAGGAAAAATTAAAAATGATAAATGGAATTTGGAAAATGAAATTTGAAAAATGGAAAATGAAAAATGAAAAATTAACAAGTAAGAAAATTAAAGTCGGTCTAGACCGACTATACGATACCCTATACCATGCGTTTAGAGACCCTATCTCTTAGGCCCAACTAACTGGACATAGAAAATAAGCAAAAACCAAATTTGAGAGGGATTTTTATTAATTTTTTTGGCTGCAGATATGAAAAAGTTCATACCGTATGCTATATCTATATGGGGACTAGGTCCAAAAATGGACCGATCCTGATCATGTTTGGAAAAGTCTCTTGTATTTTCCAAAAATATATACAAACCAAATCTGAGAAGAATCAGTGCAATATTTTTGTTTTTTAATAGATTTAAGTGAAGATCGGGAAGCAGCCCTATATGGGGCCAAAGGGATCATTTTTGGATTAGTCATTAATGGACGTAATGAACGCATACAAAACTGACAATTTGGATCTTATGGCAATTTATGTCGATTTCATAGGGGTAATTTGTATGGGGGCTAGGTCTGAACATGGACCGATTTTCACCAATTTCAATAGCGTTCATCCCACGGCCGATAGAAGCTTATGTACCAAATTTCATCAAAATATATTTATATTTGCGACCTGCAGTTTGATTACAAGGTTTAGATGGGCACACAGACGGACGGACGGACATTGTTAAATCAACTCAAAAAATGATTCTGATTCGATCGGTATAATTAAAGATGGGTCTAAGTCAAATATTTTTGGTTGTTACAAACAGCAGCACAAAGTCATTATACCCAAACCACATAGTGGTATAGGGTATAAAAACGGAAAATGGAAAATGAAATGAAAATTAAAATTAAAATAACAAATGGAAAATGAAAATGAAAATAAAAATTTTAAATTAGAAATAAAATTATAAATAAAAATAAAAATAAAAATAAAAATAAAAATAAAATTAAAAATAAAAATAATATTAAAAATAAAAATTTTAAAGTAAAAATATAAATAATAATAAAAATAAAAATAAAAATAAAAATAAAAATAAAAATAAAAAATTAAAAACTAAAACTTAAAAATTATTAGCTAATTCAGATAAAAATATTTTAAAATTTGCTTTTTTATATTAATATCTCGAAATGTTTAGCCAAGAATCAGTTGATTTTTTTTTTTAATTATCATGAATTATCCCAAAACTTTCTTATAGGGATCAAATTTTGGGTGTTATAATACTGGCTGCGTTACATAATGAATTTCATTAAGGGTTTTCTACTCTAGTAAAAGAAAAATAATTCCATTTTTCAAATAGTAACGAATTCTTAAGAAGACACGATCATTGTTTTTTATAACAAGGAATTATAATAGAAACAGGCCAACAAGAAGAGAAATTATCTTTAAATTTAATTGGTATTCGAAATTTAAATTCCAGTACCGACAACAATTTAAAGTGGTAGCCGTACCCAATATTGGTTGTAATATTGAGTTTAAGATGCAGGTGGAGGGTATCAAAGATTCGGCTCAGCCGAATTTAACACTCTTACTTGTTTTATTTTAATATATGAATATATATTAGGGTGGAACAATTATTTTTACTCCGATTCTGGTATTATGGGCCATAAAAACTGTATTATACCAATGAACCATACCCCTAAAATCATTTTCGAACCCTCCAAAATTTCAATGAAAAAATTGATTTATGTCGTATATGGTTACCCCACGAAAAATTATGTGGGGTAACCAGAAAAAAATTATATGGGTACCCACAAAAAATTATATGGGTACGATATAAATCGATTTTTCATCGAAATTTTGTCATCTTCAAACATGAAGTAATAACAACAAAAACACATCCTTCAATGAACTTAGCATTGATTTTTTTTATTTCTTCTTCTTATCTCTTCTTGCAGGAACAATATTGCAAAAAATCTTGAAAGCAAAAAGCGAGTCGTCAAAATGCTTTCCGTTTTGGTATTGGAATTCTTTATATGTTGGACGCCTTTGTATGTCATTAACACGGTTGCCATGTACATTGGATCAGCAATTTATGAGTACATTGATTACACCTCCATAAGCGTATTACAGTTGCTGGCCTATTCGTCGTCATGCTGTAATCCCATAACATATTGTTTTATGAATGCAAATTTTCGTCGCGCATTCTGGGACAAATTCAAAGGCATGCGATGGTGTGTCAAACTATTTCATCGTAAACGTTCTACGCCACAAAATACTGGCAATTTGTGTTTAGCCGGTAGTATGCGTGTGAATAGTTATACGGTTCAAACGGTTATTGATAGTCCACGATTGTAAATATATGATGAGTATTTTTAAAAGTGATTTGTTTTCTGTGAAATTTAAAGGATTGCTCTAATTTATGAAAACTATATTTTCAAAATATTGTTGTTAGATTTTTTAAATGATTTTTTTTTTTATTATTATACCTATAAATTTTAAAAATAAAAACATTTTATTAATAGTATTAAGATTTAAATGTTACCAAGTCTGTAGTATGTAATTTAAAAAAAAAAAACAAAAATTTTTAAGATGTTCTATATATTAATTAAATTTATAAATAGATTTTTAAGTACACATTTATTTTTTACATTGTACCAAATATCTGGACGTAAGAATTTGGGCGAAAAAATATTCAAAAATCATTCTTTTCATGAGCAGTTTTTTTAACATAGCACAATGATATACATAGAGTTTGAGGTTTATGAGAGAAAATACATTTTTAAATTGTACTTTGGAATGAGAGTTTTTAAAAAGAAGATTGTTTTAGTATGTAATGTAACAAAAGGTATATAATTACGATACATCTATAAAATATATATGAAAAACAAGACATGCGCTGGTGCTAGCAATCGAACAGCATTATCAGTTATTCGAGATATGGCGATGGTTTCATACAACATTTTTTATTTAAATTTTTCGTTTAGCTGGTGATTTTTACGGGACTAACTCATTTCTTAACGATCTTTATCCTATAATGTGTTGGTTTTAAGGATAACTTCCTTTATCGAAGTTGCTCGAAACATTCCAGACAAAAATTTTTGTTTGGGAGAACTTTTCGTCCAATTTTATTTTTTTTACGAAAAAGTGTTGTAAAATTACGAATTGCAGGGTTTGGTATGTGTTATGATTGTAAATCAAAATATTTAAATTTATTTTGTAGAAAAACAATCAAAATGTTTAGTATCTCTCAGCAACTTCACATTTTGATTGGAATGATTTCGATGAACGATCTTTCTACTATTTATTTCCACATGTACATTATAAATAACAGCACCGTTCTTTTATGTTACTTGTCCAGGACCCCAAATAAACTTGTTTACTTTGAAAACTTTTGCATAAACTAATTATCCAACTTGAAAAGTTCTCCTAAGTACGCCATGTTTTCTGTTATATGAAGACTCCACTTCAGTTTCTTTAAGAGGTTCTTTTCTCTCTACTTTTAAAAGATCTATTTGTGATCTCAAAAATCTCCCAGTTTTGAAAAAGCATCCATCATTACTAAATATTAATTATCTCTAATAGGTCCCGGTATGTCAACATGAAGTCTCGCTAACACTGCTTGTGGTAGTGGCCATGAACTTAATTAGGTTCTTATTGGAGATTTCGCAGCAGATGATCATCCGTCACATTGTTTAACATATAAGGAAAAGACTGTGTCAATACCTGGCCAATAAATGGCGATCTAGCAATTATTTCAAATCTTTCAATACCTTCATGGTCACGTTGAAGTTGTGTTGAAGTGTTGTTTTAAATTTTGATCATTCTCATTTGCTGATTATGTCTTGTTTATTGATTGGTATTACTTGTATTGAGCTTTGCAAATCTTTTGAAATTGAGCCTGGTTTTCCGAAGATACCAAACTGACTACTGAAGTTGGATTTCCGACTAGTTAGACATTTTCTCTTAGCGATTTATGATGTTTATCTTCAGCTACCTCAAGAGTAAAATTTTTGAAAAACTGTCCAATTTCGATAAAATATTATAACATAAGTCAACATTGTTGTGTGAGTTAAGTTCAATGATGAAAATCAGACAAATTAGATTATCAGTTGACATGGTTGCAGTGCAGGAGGAAACCACACTCAACCCGAATACACCGTAAAATCTGTTGATATTTGGCCATGTAGAAGAAACTGTTCGCACTGTTCATTAATTATTGCTGCATAACTTTCAAAATCTTCAAAATCATTTTTCTCTTATCTTAAAGCATTTTTATCGAATACTAAGCAATGATTCCTTTTTATAAACCAATTATTTACGTTGTTCTACGGTCTCGTTAAATCTTAATTCATTTGTGTTTCATGGAAGTAAACAATTAGTGTTGATTTGAATATTGCAATTAAACAGTTTATACTGTCACTACATGTTTATGTTTTGTATTTTATATGCTTTTATAAATAACAAAACAACATGTAGTTTTTTTTTTTTTTTTTTTTAAATACCTTTCACTTCAATAAATAACTTCAAACCATAAACATCAAATTTCAACTGGTCATACTAAGAATATAAGGAAGAATTTTATTTCAAGTAGCCTAGGAAGAATTTTATTTGATTTATTTAAAATTGCCAAGGAAGCATTTATTTCAAGTCGCTAGGAAGAATAAAATTTTGAAAGAATATTGACACAAAATTTGTATAATATTCTAAGTATGCATTCATTAAAAATGAAAGCATGCAAGATTGTGAATAATTTTAAAGTCAATGAATCTGTTTAATATAATTGATGGCACACATAAGAAACCGATTATCCATATTTTTTTTAAGATATGAGTAATTTCGGATTACGTACTTCAAGTACACATTATAGTATAAAATTTGAAGAATATTTGAAAAAAATTTAAATTAAAAATTTTAATAAATAAGTCCGGGACAGTGAATCTCCGGAGGCGCTCCACAAAAAGTTTTTTTGCGGTGAACATCATAACTCGTTATTGGATCATGTGAAATAAATAAAGCGAAACGCGTTTAACAGGTGACATGTTTGCCGAGGTAATCGCGAACATTTTTTCTATATATTTTTTTTTTTTATGCATAATTTTTAAGTGAAAAACACGATTTTTGCTATAAAATTTCGGTGAATTTGTTGCTAAAAAATTGGGAAGAAAATGGAAAATAAAAAAAAATCTACGTGTTTACCTGGTGGTTTATGTGCAGAAATAGTGTGGAAAATTTCAAAAGAATCGGTCAAGTTGAATTCATGGTATTTGTGAGAAAATCGATTTAAAGTTTTTTAAAAACTTTGGCCAAATCACCACATTCGATATCAAGTAAAATCAATCGAAATTCCATATTTTGGTTTAATATTTGAAGAAGACGGACAAACGCTCGACCAACTGTCAGAAAGAAAAATTATTCTTAACATTTTATTGTTGGAAATAAAAAAATGATTTCAATCGAAAAATTTCGATAACGAATGCGGTGATTTGGCCGCTGATTTTATGCGATAACCGTATGAGGCCGGTCGCTGGAAATGCTATATCTTCTTTAGTTTTGCTCCGATTTACTTGAAATTTTAACACAATACTCTCGACATGTTGTATATTCAGAAAAAATCATGCAGGTTTAAACCTTACCCCCCTTTAAATCGGGATAATATGGAATCAAAAGCTTTTGCAATTAAAAACCAAAATTATTCTAAAGGAAGCAAAAAACCTGGTAAATGCTTTAAAACTAATCAAGAGGGTCACTGGAAGAGAATTGCCCGCTATCGAAGATAAGTTTTAATAAAAAGATTTGGCGAATAACAAGAAGTTTTTATGAGTAAACCACTTGGATATATAAAAGATTCTGAAAACATTTGTATGCTTAAAGAAGTCTTTATGGTTTAAAACAGGCACCGCGGTATTTTAACAAAAAGCTTTCTGAAATACTCAAAACATTCGATATGACAATAAGTCAATGTGATACATGTGTTTTTATAAAGAACTATTGTAGCGCAGCACTCGAAATTCGAGTGCAAGTTCTAGGAAATATTTTTTCATTCAATTTTTGTCTTCCAATTTTTTTTTTAATCTATATGTATAAAAAATTTATGAATATTTTAATGAGCCTAAAGGTATGTTAATCAATTTTAGCAATCCACAATATATAATTTAAACCATTCGCATTAGCAGGGCGTAACGAATTATTATAACTTTTTTATTTTATTTAATTTAATATATTTTTAAGACAGATTAGACATAAATTTTATCATTCTCAGCTTCTCCTCCATATGAACTATAAATATGCCAATTTTCACACTCCTCCATGCCCGCATATTGGTCAAAAAGGGAACTAAAAATTTACCGTCACGTATTAATATACAGATATACAAGGATGAAAACTTCTATTACCAATTTATGTTAATGCATAATGATGATAAATTAGCAAATGAATTACTTATGCATCTCAAACACAACTTTGAAATGAGGGAATGCAAAATTGAAACATTTTTTTTTGGTTTCAAATGAAAATTTTAGATTCTGGAATTTTATTTTTACATCATTATCAATATACGGAAAAAAAATACTTAATCGATTTAATATGCTTGCTAAATGGAAAGTTACAAGAGAAATATCCGTATAAAGAGTTGGTTGGATGTTTAATATATTTATCAATAATAAGTCGACCAGATATATCTTATGCTGTTGGAGTGCTTAGCAGATTTATGGAAAATCCATGTTAAATATACATTATTGCAGCAAAAAAACATTTAGATATCTTAAAGATATTATGAATTATGGTTTATTATACTCCAAGAAAGAAGAACTTATATTAAATACATATTCTAATTCTGATTATGCTGGAGATGTAGAATATCGCAGATCAACTTCAGGAATGGTGAAATAATTACGAAATTGTACTATATCATGAAGATCACAACAACAACGAATGGATGCATTTTCAACTACAGAAGCTGAGTATATTGCAGCAAGTGAAGCTGTAAAGGATATTATTTGGATGAAACGTTTTGTAAATGAAATTTTCAACAAAATTTAGGAAAATAATTTATATTTAGAAAACTCCACAATATCATAAGAGGACAAAACACATTGATGTTAAATATCATTTCATTTGAGAGAAATTTAGGGATGCAGAATTTCACCTGAATTTTGTAAATATCAAGGAGCAGCTTGCACATATTTGAACAAAACCACTTTCTAAACCTCCTTTTCAATATTTAAGAAATTGTTTAAATATGTCAAATTGTTAAATGATTATTTTTGTTTACTATATTTGAAATTGTAACATTTAGACATTTTAAATGTTGCAATTAACTATTTTATACTGCTACTACAGGTTTATGTTTTGTATTTTATATGCTTTTATAAATAACAAAACAACATGAGGTTTTGTTTCTTAAAATATCCATCACTTCAAACTATAAACATCAAATTTTAAACTAAATATCAATATATTTGGTATATTCATTTTGCTATAATTTTCGAAGAAGCAATCGGGTTCTTGAGCTGTCATAAAGATTCTTAGCGACTTCCAAAAAATGCTCTTCAAAATGACTGAGCCAATCTGAAAATATTAAATTTTCATCTGGATCATAGCGAAAGTTTTGGATATTTCTTGCAATTATATCTATAAAAACTTCCTAATGTTGTGATTGTGAGGAATTTCGAACTTTTCGTAAAGAAATATCCAATTTCTTTAAAAAAAATTTCCATTAGTTCTTGTTGACAGACTGCTGCTGTTGAAGAAGAAACTGTGAAATAAAGCTCTGTAATGTTACGAATTTTCTTTAAAAATCATGATCGCCAATTGTTTTGATTGACTGCAAATCAAACTATTAAAACTTATTTTATAGAAAAATAATCAAAATGTTTACTATCTCTTAGCCAAGTTCAAAAAAACTTCAAATATGTTTTAATCAAAATTACTACATGTCAGCAAATCCTGGTTACGGTTGTGACACAAAGTACACTTTTACCGGGTGATTGCAGCTATCCTGTCTTATGAAAACATTATGAAAAATTTTTGGGGTTTAGCACTCACCTAAAGCTACAATTATGGAACCTTCACTTACTCAATTTACTATTGTACTTATTGCAGTTGTAACCAGATAACGAAGCCGATCGGCTCGCAGTCGGCGCATAGCCGCCGCCGACTTTTTTTAAGTAATTGAGCCGCCGCCGACTTTATGCGGCTACCGTCGGCTCAAATTTTTAGCCGACTCGGTCGGCTTAGCTAACAATTTTGAACTTTTTTCGATTTTTTTTATTTAATTTACTATTTTGGTTAAAAAATTAAAAATCTAAGCGAGTAACATTTTGTAAAGTTTTGGTTAGATTTAAGGAAAATCTACCTAAAACTTTAAAAGTAAAGTATGTATTTAAAGGTAAAGTATTTTTTGCATGTATCGAATATATTGAACATGTCTTACGACAAGTTTTCGCTTATGTATAAATTTGAACTTAAGTCTGGCAACTTTTTTATGCCTCATATCAATTTCTATTTTTCTGGCACCTTTACCGTTTACAATAAATCCCGTTATACTTTACACGTCGCTTAAACAAAAAGGAAATATCCTTAAACATATTATATCTAGGGAATATAACATCAAAAATTCGTTTGAATTAAAAAATCAGCTGTGTAATATAAAACTTGAGCCTAATGATATATTAGTATCTTTTGACGTCATCTCACTTTTCACAAATATTCCGGTACACACAGCCATTAAAAATATTATGGAAAAATGGCTAACAATAAGGAAATTTACAAACATTCCTAGACCGACATTTTTAGAAATTTTGAAGTTCTGTCTAACGGACAATAATTACTTTGTTTATGGTAAAAAAGTAATTAATCAGATATTTGGTATGCCAATGGGCAACCCGCTCTCTCCTATAATAGCGGATATTGTTCTTGATAATTTGCTGGACGATGCAATAATAGAATTAAAAAATAAAAATATCAATATAAAATACATAGCAAAATATGTAGACGACATTTTCGCTATCATTAATAAGGACGATAAGGACGAAATTCTTAAAACTTTAAATTCTCACCATCAAAAAATTAAATTCACCATCGAAATAGAAAAAAATAATGAAATAGCATACCTCGACGCAAAACTACGGAAAAATAAGGATAACATTATTTTTAATTGGTATTCTAAGGAAACAGCTTCAGGCAGACTTATGAATTTAGCGCCACACAACCCAGAAGCCAGATTATAAATACAGCGCGAAATTTAATAGAGAGGGTACTGAAAATTAGTGACAAAATATTCCACAACGAAAATATTAACATAATACAAGAAATATTGATACAAAATAGTTTCCCTAGAAAATTAATAAATTCTTTAATAGACGACGTATTTAGGCGATTAAACAAAAATAGGAAAATTGACAACACTGATGAAATAGAAAACAAAAAATTCTACAGTGTACCATACATCCCTGGCCTTACTGACAAAAGAAACATGATAACAACACTGAAACAAAATAACATATGTTTTGCGTATAAGCCTAACAAAACAACAAATGCAATATTCACTAAAATAAAAGCGCCAGTAGAAAAACAACAACAAAATAACGTTGTTTATGAAATAAGATGTAAAGGAAACAACGAAGAACACTGTGATCAGGTGTATATAGGAACAACAAAGAGAGCTTTATCAACAAGGATAGGAGAACACAAAATGGATATTACGCGACAGAAAGAAACAACAGCACTAGCCATGCATATGATCAGTTCACACCATGCACCAGATTTTCAACGTATTAGAATATTAGACAAGGAGGAAAATATGAAAAAAAGATTTACGAAGGAAAGCTTGAGAATTCAGCAAAACATAAAAAACACAATGAATTTGAAAGAAGACACCAACAACATATGTGCAAGTTATAGAGTAGCCATCAAATAAACTATGATACAATTTTTAAATATTATGTGTTTTAATAATTCCATGTTCTTTGTTTTTTGTATTATATATGTTAAATGTAAATTTTTGGTTTTAAAATTTGTTTTTTAATGTAATAATATATAAAAAAAATGTAAGTTCTAAATGTTATTTGGTAAAAATTGTTAATTAATGTCATGTTCTTATTAAATAGACGATCCCCAGAAGAAGTCGACAAAAAATCGACGAAACGTCGGAAAAAAATGTATTAAAATTGTGTTTTTAATTACATAAAAGATTATTGGCCGTATTAGCTTAATAAGGAATTACAAACAGAAAAAGTTTTTTAATTTTTACAAAATTTCAAAATGTCACAAAAAAATATACAACATTATTTCTCAAGTACCAGAAACCGACCAGTTATTTCTTCTGATTCCGATTCAGATGAGCCGGAAAATATTAACAGATACATTTTGCCATCAGCAGATTTATCATACTATGAAGACCTTTTAAAAAAAAAGAATGAATTAAAAAAAATGACTAAGTTGGTGGTAAATGAAACCGCAATATCTGAGTGTTGGAAGTATTTCGGAGACCTGTGTTTTAACAAGAGACACATTCTCGATAAGTACAAATTTTGCAAACTATGCTTGGAAGAGAATGGAATTTTAAAAAGGTTAGAAAATTTGATGTTTAAAATTTGCAAAATTGTATTTTTTTTTTTTTTAAGTTTTGGAAGATCGACGTCAACAACAAATTACAATCATCATCTGTCCATAATTTAGACTTAAAGACCATAAATTCAAAGAAGACCTCACAGTTGACTCAGAATGCCTTAGAAGCGTCTTCTAGCAGTAATAGCAAATACCAAAACGGTCGTCGAGTCGCTGAAATGTGCTGTTGGGACTTGCAGCCTTTTAAAATTGTTGAAAGACCCGGATTCAAAAAATTTGTAAATTTTTTAAATCCTAAAACGATTCTTCCAACTGATAGAACAATTGCAACATCAGCGTTAAATGATGTATATAATATTTATTTGGGCCACATCAAAAAAATTTTGGATACTTCACCAAAACACATGACCTTAGTCATGGATATGTGGTCCGATAAATATAAAAGATTGTCGCACATAAACTTTAAAGTGCACTTCTGCCAGGATTTCCAAATGAAAATCATAAACCTCAAAACGGACATTTTTCCTCGGCCGCATACAGGGTTAGCAGTGTCCCAAAAAATAGAGGAAACACTAAATGAGTTTAATATACAGGAAAAAATTATGTGTGCTGTTACTGATGGCGGAAGTAACATAATTTCCGCATTAAAAATTAAAAATATAACCCGATACGGATGCAATGCGCATATTTTACATAGATTTTTAATGCATGATGTTTTAAACAATGAACGTTTCGCACATATTAAAAATATCATTTCAAAACTCAAACAAATATACCGGAGCCTTATGTATAGCACCGAAGCCATAACAAATATTCAAAACGTTGAGGAACATGGTGAACTAGCAAAAATTTTTCTCGAAGCAGAGAATATTTTAGAAAGCTTAGATTGTTGCGAACAGTTCCCGAACGGAGATGACCATTTTACCGAACTGTACGAGAATTCTGTAAATGCTAAACATCAGTCATTAAAAAATTCCGTTCCAACACGGTGGAACTCTCTATTAGTAATGATAGACAGTTTTTCTAAAAATGTATCAACTATCAATATAGCACTCTTTAAAGCAAAACAGGAACAGCTTTTGATACCAGAAATGGAAAGAAAAATTATAGGAGAATTTGCTGAATTTTTAAAAATTTTTGAAGATGCTACAAAATGCCTCCAAGGGCAAGAATACCCCACAATTTCATCTTGTATTTACTTTCAAGAAAGCATTATTTCATTATTGGAGAAAGGAGAAAAGGAATCTTGTTTCCAACTAACAATAGAGTTGTGCATTTTTTCCTTAGAAAACTTTAAAAAAAGATTTAAAGTGTTTAAACTAAATGTTGTTGCAGCATTATTGGACCCATGCCAGAAGAACTGGCAAGTTTTAGAAAAATACTTGAAAAAAATACCCAGCCAAGTTCCAAATTCGTATGAACTTGAAAATGATGTAAATTTCCCAATTTCGAAAGAAGATATTATTTCGGAAGAAATTGAAAAAATTAATGTTGTCAGTGACAGCCAACCCGTTTTAGTGACTGAGCCGTCAACCAGTCAATCGGTAGAGCCGAATAACAAAAAACAGGTAATATTTTATAAATGAAAGTAAAAATTGATATTAATAAACTTTTTACTTTCAGAAAATATCAAATAGCCGCAAAAGAATGCTAGAATTTGTGGGATCATCATCTAACGCTTCATGTAACAAAGAGCTAGATTTTTCCAAATATCGCAACTGTAGGTAATGTGTGTTTTGGAGTTCCAGCCACATCTGCTTCCTCAGAGCAAGCTTTTTCGGTAGCAGGGAATTGCGTAAATGCAAAAAGGAGCAGTCTACATCCTGCAACAGTTAAAAAACAACTTTTTATTCATGACAACATGAAGACCGTTGAACCATTTTTAAAATGATTCTTTTTTTAATTCAATTTAATTGCTTAAAGCATCAAAAAAACATTCAATGTTCTTTTTATACTATTTAGAACGTATCTAATTTAACTAAATAAATTAAAAACAATTTTTGTTGTTTAAAAAAAAATTTTTTGCAATTTTTTTCAGCTGTAGTCGACTTTAAGCCGCCGCCGACAGTTTTTTTGTTTAGCCGCCGCCGCCGAAAAAATGTCGGCTTTAGTCGACTTTTAGCCGCCGCCGACTGCTTTTTTGCTTAGCCGCCGCCGCCGACAGTTTTAAGTCGGCTTCGTTCTCTGGTTGTAACTATATAGCTATTACACTACTGATATTACAATGTTATGAATACACTAAACTTAAAAACTTGTTATCTTTGAAATACAATTTCCCCCGAACTTCTTTAGGAATAGCAAATAATTTTTAATCTGTTCTATTCCAACATCAGTGTCAAAATCATCACTACTAGGTTAAACATAATGCGGAAACTTTCCCTCTTTTTTTCTTAAGTACTGAATGCAAATTTTGCCATCTTTCACGTCATTATAGTACCCAAGATAATATAATGGTTTGTTTAAGTCTGCTAACTTATTATCTACTGACTTATATTTATATTGAATCACTACATATTTCTTAACCCATTCGATTCCACTGTACTCGCTTGAGTATAAAAAATGTCAATTTTGTGATGTTATATCTCTCAGTGTCCGTCTGTTTCAATTTCACTTCGTCCATCTGCTATTCTGCACTCATCGCCCCTTAACACTTACCGATCTTCTTAACCCTTCTTTGTACGATCCCATATATATTGTTCAATTAAGAAATTCAGTTCATTCAATAATAAATGTGTGTTCTTACATTGGGTATGAGTGTTATTTATACATCGTGTGATTGATTTGCATTGTGTATAATTGTTCTTTTTACACGTGAGTGGAAACTAAATTTTACCCCAAATTTATAGTGTATAAATAATAGCAACAAAAATGACATGTCACAACCGAAACATTTTGTGTCACAAAAGTAACACTAATTAAATATTGTTATAACTGTGCAAAATAGCATTTTTGTTTATATTATGTATACACATGATACAAAACAATAATGAGTACAGAATCCGTTTTATTCTAACTGAAAGGATACTTTTTGTTACTGTTGTGACATGCTAATTAGTTTTTCTAAAAATAATATTATTTACCTTTAAACTTAAACTTTTCCATTCCTTTGATCAAAAACACACCACTGACGTCTCTACTAACTTAGAACATCAAGTCAGCCATCTTGGACTGCATCGCTTGGAGAAAAACATGTTACCAGATTGCAACTAATATGATAATTTAAAAATGTTGAGAACAATCATCACAAATATGGTAGTACCATTTCTTTAAATAATTAAATTATTTTGTAAGATTATTGAAGTAGAGATCCTGTGCTTCAATTTGATGTATGACATGTGCATATTAAATTACATTTTTTTTGCTTGGTGTTCACCTTTTCTCAGGATTTGCTGATGTCTTAACAATTCTACGATTCATTTACCTATATTTCGAGAGGAACAAAGATGATAGTTTATTTTAAAGTGTTGTTACAATAGTATGATCCCAATACTTATAGCTTGGATTATTCTTTGCTGAAACAAATTATCCAAAAAATGCCAAAACTGTGAAAGATAGAGACCATAAAAATATGAGTTAGTCCCGTAAAATCGCCAAGTAATTGAAAAGCATTTGTATGGTACCATCGTTATATCTCAAATATCAACTGATGCAATTCAATGCCTATGATCCAATTATAAGGTGCAACTCTTGATTCCTTTCATGTTTTTTTTCCGAATGGCATTAATTTACTGACATAATGACATGAGTATGAGTAACACATTTTTCTGTTTTAGAAAAACAAGGTTCAGTGACGGCTCCAGTCCACAGTCATCAACAAACAGTAACTGGTTGGAGTGGCTTGCGAAACCTGGTAGTGAAGAGGTTCAGTTAAAGTAAATTTTGCAGACACTTTTTTTGTTGCAAAAGTCAGTTAATTGTTAAATGATTTTTGAGAATTTACAAAATATTTCTGTGGTCACAAGCATTAACCGCCTAAGTCGAAAATTGTGTTTTCGAGAAAATAACTGTTTATATAAATGTAATGAGGCTTCATTATGACTTAGGTCATTATGTTTTCATTAATAACTTTCTAAAAAAAACAAGTAGAATATGATAGCATACATAACTCAAATCGTTCTTAAGTCGAATTAGGCGGTTATCGTTTGTGACCACAGATTTCTGCTTATAGCAACCAAATTGTAATCAATAAGTTTGACAAAATACAACTAAAGTTACCAGACTATAAATAGTCTTATGTCATCATACCGACAAGTAAGTGACTGTCCGTTCCAAACATATTTTTTACCTTAAACATTTGACTAAAAGTACTAAACAAGTGATGGTTTTACAGATTCTATATTTCGATTGTTAATCGAGGAAAACTGCTG
Source organism: Cordilura impudica (assembly GCA_963682025.1). Lineage (NCBI taxonomy): Eukaryota > Metazoa > Arthropoda > Insecta > Diptera > Scathophagidae > Cordilura > Cordilura impudica. The sequence continues at coordinate 6,827,152 of OY821520.1, forward strand.
GCGTTTGATATTAAATAGTTGGAGTTGACGGACCAATTTTTGTATTTTTTTTTTTATGTATTTATTTTTTTACTTTTTTATTATTTAAACTAGTGATAATAAAAGTTTTTATTTAGAGTTAAAAAAAAATTGTATGTATTTTTTATTTTTAAATAAAGTAATAAAATATTAAGTGTAGAAAATATTAATATAATATTAAGAACAAACACATTACCACCTTACGCAGTGAAAGGTCCCTCAGAGCTTCTAATATTCCTGTTGTTATTTATTTATTTAAAATTCTGCTATTATTTAATAAACGATGATCCTTCTAAAGGATGTACCAATGAGAATGCCGGATTTTCTTTTAAATTTAAAAACTTTATTTGTTCAATAAATTATAATATTTGTGTCTTATTGTAAAATGCAAATACTGGTATTAATTGTGATACAGACTATACAATTAATAAGCACGGCGTGATTGCTGGCAAAATATTAAAGTAATTTATGAAACACCCAAGTTAATTTTTTTGCCTGATCTTTATGATTGTTTATTTCAAAGTATATATTTTTAATTAAATAAATTTAAAACAAATTAATACAAAATTGTTTCTATTTGATTTTTTTTTATATTGCACTTAACTTATAAAAAAATATGAGATATTTATATATAAATCTATTCCCCTACCTAACACAGGAGCAGATGGCGCAAAAAAGTATATTTTATATTAATATATTTTAAGCAGTGAGATCGAAAGAATCTTAACACACATAAAATTTTGTAATAATAAGTCATGGAACCATAGTGACGGCCTACTTTTTTTAGGACCAAGTTGAATTTTGTTCAAACTGTTTTATAATTTTTGCATGCACTTCTATTTCGTCACACTTTTTAATCAAACTAACAATAAATTAAATAAAAAATTTCCTTTTTATTAAAAAGAACCCTTTCTTTCAGAACTACCTATTCTCAATATAGTACCTTAATATTAAAAGTACCTTTCATGAACGAGTTAATAAAAGGTCAGTTGCTTAAAAAATTTTTTGTTATAAGTAAAAATATTTTTTCTCAAAATAGTACTTCATTTTAAAAAATCAACAACACACAACAACAAATATTTTAAATTTATACAACACAGGAAATATTGCAATAGAGCTCCAGAAGAAAGCGAGTATCGTAAAGCAAAGCGACACACTGTGGCTGAAATTTTGATTTTATTGGCCAAAAGTCAAATTTTTTTTGTCACCGATTTTTAAGATTTTAACGCGTTTTTGTAGCTAATATATCCCAATTGAGGTTACCAAAAAATTAGGTTAAACTATTGCTAATTGTGGGCGCGGCATGCTGTCAAACTCAACTGTTTTTTTTTTTTAATTTCAGAAAAAGGTGATTTTTATTGGTTTTTTATCAAAAATACATGGTTACTACTCGCAAGCTAACATCGATAATGTCCTGCGCTCTTTTTTATAATGTTGGTAGGATTACAGTCTTTAGTTGTTGTAAGTGGCCACAGCTCTTCCGTTTAATATTAGTGGCGTTATGAAATATTTATGAAACTACTATATTTTTTCTCAAATTTCAACTTTAGTGGAATAGAACTTCTAGGGAACAGAAGGGAACAAGAAACGTATACCACCCGGAGAAAGATGAAAGTGTCCTCTTTAACCCTGTATATACGTTTGCACCCATGACGACCCGTGGGTAGAACACTTTTTTCATTTTAATGAAATTACTCTAAAAAAATTCAAATTACGATAATTTAAACAGCCCTATAAGTACTTGTATGCAACGGTGTATTAAATTTGTGTTTTAGGTATTTTATAGCTTATAATAGTCATTATTTGTTTTATTATCATAATATATTTGTAAGTAAGAATGTCAATACACAGATGATGTAATTCATTAATAACCTGGGTTTTTTTTATTATCATCCCTTTTTATACCTTTTTATTTTACCTAACAATGCACCAATGCAAGTAGTAAAGAAAACACACACATGTAATTCATTTGTATAGTGGTTTTTTTAATATTATTTTAGGTAGTAATGCACTAATGCCATTTTCTTACCTTTTTATTTTACCTAGAAACATACTATAATGGCTTATGAGAAGGCTTATAAGAAAGCGACATTTGAATACAAACTCAATTGCGCATATATATTTCAACAATAACAGTCGCAAATAAAAATATTCAGAAAAATATGGAGAGCTTCAGTTATAAAGAACTGGCCGAAGAGTATTTTAGAAACAAAAACCAGGAAGATGTTCGGCTGAATTGCACTTTAAATTGATTCTTGATGCTCTCCGATTTCCCATTCATTTGAATACCCACACTTATAAAATGGATCAGGCCCCCATTGTTAGGGGGCCTGGGGACACTTGGAACCACGCCCCAAATTTTTTTCTTTTTTATCTTTATAAAATTCCCGGAAGTTTGAGTACCCATATGGTTTTTTCGCAACCTTGGGTCCCTTTTTGGGTCCTCCTGGGCCCGCCCAGGGGCATTTCCCCCTTCTAGTATCGATTTTCGTAATCTCCGGATTAATTCCAGGAGGGGTCATTTTCCATTTTTTTTGGCGGTGCGCCCCCTAAAGTGCAATTTTGCCAGATGTTCTTAGTTACGTTAAAATAAAATTAAACTTAAATTCGTGTAGCACCGAAATACAAGAGCAATTATCTAATTTCGTCAAAGCACTAAAAAAACGCTACAAAGAAATTAGCTACAGTAAACAACATTTTTATATAAAAAGTGCAAACTGGTTAGAAGGCCAACTTACTGTCGCTGCAGAAACAGCAAAGCAAGATAAGGCTGGAAGACCACGCAAATCATCGGACAACTGCAGCGATAGATCTAACGATGAAATTTATTGTACAAATATAAAAGAATCTTTCCTACATCAAATACGATCACAGAAGCAATTAACAAAAGTGGATATCATTGAAAAAGTTGTTAAAGCTAGTCCAGTGAGAACAAAACGGATTCTTAAAAGTATACCAACTCCGAGCGATGCAAAACAGTTCACAAACGAGGAGGCATTAGCATTGTTTCTGGATTTGAAATTAACAAAACAGCAATATATTCAGCTCAGATTGCGTGCGATTGAAAAAGGCTCAAATATGTATCCAGCAAATCATCACATAACCGCTTCTAAAATGGACTGTTTGCCATCAAAGTATACTATTAATTTCGGCAGAGGTACAACTACAATCTCTACTTTATCACACAGCCGAACGCTTACTTCAATAAATAAAAGGAAATGAGGTAAAGAAATATGGAAACACAAAGTTAATTTTTTTTTGTAAATGGGGATGTGATGGTTCTTCGGTACAGAAACAATACAAACAAGTAGTATGTGAAAATATTTCGGACTCAGATATGTTCATGGTATCATTTGTACCATAGCGACTAGCACAATGCAAACAATGGATATTTGGAAAAATGAGACACCATCTTCTACGAAATACTGCAGGCCAATCAAATTTGAATTCAAAAAAGAAACTCTGGATGCCATTAACAAATAAGTTAGTGATATCAAGGCCCAAATTGCAACACATTTACAGTTAGATGGGCAGCAAATTGAAATAAGCTACCAATTAGTGCTGACAATGATAGACGGAAAAGTAGATCAGGCTTTGACTAACACGAAGGCTGCATCCAGCTGCATTATATGTCAAGCAACATCAAGCCAATTGAACCAAGTCCCGACAAAATCATTAGATAATACCGATGCATATGAATTTGGATTATCATCACTAAATGCAAGAACACGACTTATGGAACACATACTAAAAATCAGTTATGATTTGGATTTCGGGTCTTCAGGATCAATAAGAAACAACGAAACTAACATAGAGTTAAGAAGTTCAAAAAAGAAACATGTTCAAGATGAATATCGTAAATTGATTATAGATCAGTCAAAACAAGGGTCAGGCAATACAAATGATGGCAATACCGCAAGAATATTTTTTTCAGATCCAGAAACAGCATTTGAAATAACAGGAGTGGATTTAAACCTTATTTTCAGATTCAAAATAATCCTAGAAGTACTTGCGTGCAATGAAGAAATTGACTCTAGAAAATTTGGAGATTATGCTAAGGAAACTGCAAAAATATGTACAACCAACTACCCATCGAGAAATATGTCTGCAGCAGTTCACAAAATACTTTATCATGAAGAAGATGACATTAAATATCATTTGATGCCACTTGGAGATCTATCAGAGGAGGATCAGGAAAATTTCACGAAATTCCACAAATGAAGATCTATTTAATATATTATTGGCCACGTCAGATCCGTGCAACTCCAGTATTCGAAGTGAATAGAAAGTGGAACATGGGCATTTAGATGAAAAAGTCAAAAAAACTACTACAGAACAGAAATAACACAGAACAACATATGGAATATTTGCAATCAATATTTAAGTTAAATGAAAAATAATTATAATTGCCTTTCATTGTTATTTAAGTACGAAAAACATAGTATTAGTAAAAAATAATAATAAACAGAACATACCATTGTTACAAATGCAATTAAAATCTATTGAAGTTTTTATTTTTAAAATGTTTTTTAAAATAATCAAATTTGACAGCAAAAAATAATAAATTTTTCTGTAGTAATAGCAAGATTTTTAGATAATATTATTAACGTTTTTTTTTAATGTGTAAATATTCCTTGAGTGTAAACAAATTTGCAAATTTGACAACAAAAATTTTTAATATTTCAGTAATAATATCAAAATCCCCAGTTAATTTTATTATTTTTTTTTAGTGTAAAATTTTTTTTTAATGTAACATTAAAAAATCCCATTATTACAATGTTTATAATTATTATTAAAATCCAAATATTAAATTTTTTAATAAATAAAAAAATTATAAACACAAATTTCACTCTAAAAGTTAAAAAAAATCAAAAGTTGAACTTTGACCAAGAATTCCTTAAAAAGTCCTATCAATTTTAATGTAATTAAAAGTGAGTCAAACAGAACTAAATATCTATCCATTACAAAAAAAAATTACTTAAATATTTTGATCGGTTCAGAAGTTGCAAAATTTTGGCCAATGAAAAACGATTTTCAGCCACTGTGTGGCGTGCATCTCTGGTAAATTCAGGTACAGATGCAGGATACAAATGTGAATATATTTTAATGAATTCATAACTTTGTATCGGCCATAGGATGAACGCTATTGAAATTGGTGAAAATCGGTTCATGTTCAGACCTAGTCCCCATACAAATGACCCCTGTGAAATCGATATCAATATCCAAATTATCATATCGATCTCGGTTTATTCTTTTTTTCTATATATAATTCGGACTGCATAATTTTAGAACTCCACCAACAGACAGCATGTTCGTCCGATTCCTGAGGTAATTGTACCAAAAAGATAACATGTTGGAATTGCATGAAATGTAATTTTAACGTCATGGATGCATTGATTTTTGCAAAATAATACAACAACTTGTCCAATCGTGTCTGCATGCCATCTCGCTGTACACGGTTCTTTCCTAAAACTTTAGATGTATTGCTTGCGGAGGTTTGTTGGTGGAGTTCTAAAATTATGCAGTTTGAACATGAAAGCACCGAAGATGAAGATGACAGTGAAATTGTTGGACACACTAAAGAAAACATGCCCTTGAATATTATGTCTAACTCGGATGATGATGTAGACTCAGATCATGAATATGAACAACCTACGAAGAAAACAAGATCATCAGAACCACAAGTGCCAACTTCAACGAGGATAGATATTGACAATAATTGAAAATTTTCTCAATTTTGTTTCTATGCATAGATAACAAATAAAAATCTCATATTTGCTATATAAGAATAGCTGTAATATGAATAAGAATTTTTTTTCATGCAAAATAAAGTGTATAAAGAAAAAAGAGCATATTTGTGGATTTGTAATCCAGTTATTTAACAAAAAAGGTGAAAATGGGGAAAAATGGGAGGAAAATGGGCATTTTTGCAATTTCTGAGGCACTGGACGCACTTTTTTCGGGAAGGTTTTTTTCCTCCTATTCACTATCTACAACTTTGTTTCAGACACAAAAGAGACATTCCGTACGGTTATCGCGTTATAACCGTGTTAAAATATACAAAAAGTGATAATAATAATCCATGAGAAAAAAATTCGTATGGCCATTAAATTGTAATGGCAGCTAACTTAACAAACCGAATGATTCAGAAGTTCTTATTTTTGGGGCTACTTTCAGGTGCAATTGTCAGAATTGAGTACCAAAATCATGTGTTGTACTGTGTTATAAGAAGGCTAATAAGAAAGTGACATTTGAAGCGACAATTAATAATAATATAATAAATAATATATTTCAGCAATAACAGTCGCAAATAAAAATCAATCACACCAATTTCGGCTTTAATCACTTAAAGGAAATGAGTTAAAGAAATATTGAAACACAAAGTTAATTCTTTTTTGTAAGTGGGGATGTGATGGTCCTTCGGGACAGAAACAATACAAACAAGTAGTGTGTGAAAATATTTCGGACTCAGATATGTTCATGGTGTAATTTGTACCATTGCGATTGAAAAAGTTTTGGAAGATTCAGAGCCTTCGACTAGTACAACGCAAACAAAGTATGTTTGGAAAAACGTTTTTTTACTTTTACCCACATAAGTATGTATGAAATCTTTAATAAATAAGAAAGATTCCAAAATAAAGAACCCTTATTTTCATTTCCAAATCAGAATCATTGCATCAGAATCATGTTCAGTAGATTTATTTTGCTAAAATTTACAATTTTGACAGCAAAAGTTTTTTAATTTTTCAATAGTAATAGCAAAATTGCCAGTTGATTTTTTTTTTTTGAGTGCAAAAATTTTTTGAGTGTAAATATTAAAAAAAATCCCTTTATTACAAAAAATGCTTATAATTATTATTAAAAAAGCGCCCCGGTAGGTGAGTAGGTAGCGTGCTCGCCTATCATGCGGGGGGTCGTGGGTTCGATTCCCACCAGAGGCTTTGGTCTGTCGCTGCAAAAACACCAGCCATATGGTCTTTGTCACTCGGCTTATCCCTGGACCCAAATTAGAATACAAATTTACTTTGCATTGTAATTAATATAAATAAATAAAATAAATAATATTATTAAAAACCAAATATTGAATTTTTTTAAATAGATAAATAAAACAAAAATCCCATATTTCACGCTAAATGATAAAAAAAATTAAAAGTTCCACTCTGACCTAGAATTAATTAAAAAGTACTCAAGCAATTTTAATGAAATTAAAACTGACTTAAGTTCAACTAAATATCTATCCATTAAAAAAATTACAAAAATATTTTGATCGATTCAAAAGTACAGAATTTTGGCCAATGAAAAATGATTTTCAGCCACTGTGCGTCGCTCTACACTAATGCAAATGCAAATGCTGCCTCCATTGGTTCTACTTAGTTGCGGAACCGGTTAACAAATTGTAAAATTCGAAAAAACAAAAATGTGGAAATTTATGCCGTTTTCTTTTCTGAAAAAAAATGTCGCATATTATTTGCACATTTTTGGAAAAGTATATTTTTTAATAAATTCTGAGTTAAGAGCAACCTTAGCTTATACATCAGTAAAAAGGTCTCAAAGTGCTGTTTTCATAAAATTCAAATTTTTTTGATTATACAAGGGAACAATGGTTCTGTTGATTAAGAACTGAATATTGTTTTTAAGGTTATTTGGGACGCTGAATCCAAATCTGCCCTTGGTTTTTTTCTATCAGCTCGACTTTTCGAGATATACCGTTATGTTCAAAATTAAGGCACTTCCGCTACATATATTGGAATAACTTGAAAACGGTTCACCATATTAAATTAAAAAAAAAATCCGAAACTCGCAAACAATATTCTCTTAAAGCCGTGCTTACTTTGTTTTTAAATTTTCCAAGTAGTTTTAGAGATATCGTTCAAGTTTTGAAAAAAAAAATTAAAATTTTTTAAAAAAAAACATTTTTTTTGTTCTTTAAAAATTCCTAAAAAATGAAAATGGGACAAAAATCACAGTTTTGGTCTACAAACAGTTAGTTAAATATATTTCGAATAAAATGAGCTTTATTTCATTGCAAGCGGTGCACAACTTTTGATTTTGTTCACGATTTACTGAATTGATATAAATCGCGATTTCCATACAAAAATAACATTTTCTAATGTGTAAGTGTTTGTATGTAATAAGTTAGTTTTTTATGATTCTAAGAATTAAAAAAGGATAATAATTATTATCCTGCTTGAAGTCATAGGGTGAACATATTCAAAAAAGGGGAGCAATGGGAAAATATTCTCGAATTTTTAGTTATTTGCGAGTGCCCTTTCGATTGATGTACAACATAAGGTTGCTCTTAATTTAGAATATATAAAAAAAATACACTTTTCGAAAAAAGTGCAAATAAAATGCGACATTTTTTGTCAGAAAAGAAAACGGCATTAATAATAAAGAAACAGATTTTTAAAAAAGTGCCTAAAAGTAGGCAACGCAAAAGATGAAATAAAAGTGTCATAGCTTGAAATGAGTTGCCTAAACAATTACTTCTTCTAATGAATAGCACAGATCCACAAAATATTATAAATTATTTTTGAAAGTCTTTTTGCCGCGCTGAGTTCTAACCGCAATCACATCAGGTGCATAGAAATTAATCTACTCTGGACCCAGGCCTGTGTAATTCACACAAATTTTTAAATCTTGGCATCAGTTAAAAATTATTCCAAAATACATACAACTATACCATATTTGAATACTTCATACTTCTTATGATTGTTAGGCGTACATTTAGAGACTCTCTTACTGCACACAATCACAAAATTGAGATTTTAATAAGTTTATAGAATAAAATTTCCCCTGCCCACTTTCATTGCTCGCTGTGACAGATATCATAGCACATCTTTGTAGTTATGGACTTCTCAACGAAATTCCAATAAATTTGATATTTATTACTTTTAAAAAATATTGTACTAATTGGAAGTAAAAGTAATTTCAGTACATTGGGTTTCAGGTGAACTCCTTACAATTTCCAACCTTTTTTATAATTGAATATTTTCGTGCATTCCAGAAATTTAATTTGGATGGGAAACATATCATGTTAAGAGTACATTTCATATAAAACTCAGCTCCAAACTTTATTCAAGTGTACGGAATCGAAATCACAAACACATAACACATCATACCGTTGAGGCCAACTTCAGTTACACATACATATGGATGAATATGTATGATTACGGCAATTTATTGGTTTGTATTTGATTAGCAATATCATTTTTTAAATTTTGAGCAGCATCCATTTGTTGCAGAAAGCTTTCCGAAATAACGAAATAAATTAAAACTTAACGAATTTACAATGTATATTGCAGAGTACATAAAATTCGTCACTGCCGCTTAAAAACATTTAATTAATTAGCTGTGTTATGAATTTTACATATGTTATAAAAAATTGTAGAGGGTTGAGTGCAGATGCTAATCATAATGACGATGATGATAAAAACTTTCAGGAAAAGAATAAAAAATCTAAATTCATGACAATATGGATTTCCCTCCTTTTTAGGTTTTAAGTTTTATCTTTTGTTTATTCATTCAGAAAAGTTGTTTCATTTGTGTTAATGGTACGTGGATTCATAAATTGTATGCACCTATTCATTCATGGGGTATCCTCACCCCCCGTAAACTGAATGATAGGATTCATTTTTTTTATAATACTCTCATAAGGAAAACTTTTGAGATTTATTCAAAACTTTTGTTGATGTAAGAGAAAATGTTTAATACTCGTACCTTGAGCGTTGTTGTAATGTAAATAAGTACATATATGTATGTATAATTTATATAAAGTTTACAGAATACACATTTTTGATACTCGTACACTTACTATAAGAATTACTAAAGCGAGAAAAAGTTGCATGAAATACTTAAATTTATAATATTTAATCGTAAAATTTTAATTTATAACTTTCATTTTAAAGTTATAGACATTTGTTTGAAATGTATTAAAATATTATGTCGCATAGTGGCTGAAAATCGATTTTCATTGGCCAAAATTCTGTAACTTTTGAACCGATCAAAATATTTACGTAATTTTTTTTTGTAATGGATAGATATTTAGTTGAGCTTGACTTAGTTTTAATTACATTAAAATTGATAGGACTTTTTAAGGAATTCTTGGTCAAAGTTGAACTTTTGATTTTTTAACTTTTAGAGTGAAATATGTGTTTATAATTTTTTTTATTTATTAAAAAATTTAATATTTGTTTTTTTTTTTTTTTTAATGAAATACATATTTTTTTTTTTATATTCCATTGTTTTTTTTTAAGCCTAGTTCCGCGAAGCCGAGTGGCTTGTCTGCAGATTCTAATTTTGGCTAGTTTTTTTTTGCAGCGACAGACCAAAGCCTCTGGTGGAAATCGAACCCACGACCCCCGCATGATAGGCTAGCACGCTATCTACTCACCTACCGGGGCGCTTTTAATAATAATAATGATAAACATTGTTTGTAATAATGGGATTTTTATAATGTTACACTCAAAAAAATTTTTACAATAAAAAAAAATATTAATATTAACTGGAGATTTTGCTTTTATTACTGAAAAATTAAAAATTTTTTGTTGTCAAATTTGCAAATTTGTTTACACTCAAAGAATATTTACACTTAAAAAAACGTTAATAATATTATCTAAAAATGTTGTTATATTACTACAGAAAAATTTATTATTTTTTGCTGTCAAATTTGATCATTTTAAAAAACATTTTAAAAATAAAAACTGCAATAGATTTTAATTGCATTTGCAACAATGGTAGGTTTTTATTATTATAATTTTTTACTAATACTATGTTTTTCGTACTTAAATAACAATGAAAGGCAGTAATAATTATTATTCATTTGACTCAAATATTGATTGCAATTATTCCATATTTTGTTCTGTGTTATTTCTGTTCTGTAGTAGTTTTTTGACTTTTTCATCTAAATCCCGATGTTCCACTTTCTATTCATTTCGAATACTGGAGATGAACGGATCTGACGTTGCCAATAATATATTTGAAGATCTATTCATTTGTGTAATTTCGTGAGTATTGTGCTCTCTATAAAATCTGTAATCCTTGTTCCTTTTTTCCTGAGCCTCCTCTGATAGATCTCCAAGTGGCACCAAATGATATTTAATGACATCTTCTCCATGATAAAGGATTTTGTGAACTGTTGCAGACATATTTCTCCATGGGTAGTTGGTTGTATATGTTTTTGCAGTTTCCTTAGCATAATCTTCAAATATTCTAGAGTAAATTTCTTCATTGCACGCAAGTACTTCTAGGATTATTTTGAATCTGAAAATAAGGTTTAAATCCACTCCTGTTATTTCAGATGCTGTTTCTGGATCTGAAAAGAATCTTCTTGTGGTATTGCCATCATTTGTATTGCCTGGCCCATGTTTTGGCTGATCTATAATCAAGCCAAATTTACGATATTCATTTTGAACATGTTTCTTTTTTGAACTTCTTAACTCTTTGTTTTGTTTCGTTGTTTCTTATTGATCCTGAAGACCAGAAACCCAAATCATAACTGATTTTTAGTAAGTCGTATTCTGGCATGTAGTGGTGATAATCCAAATTCATATGCATCGGTAGTATCTAATGATTTTGTAGGGACTTGGTTTAACTGGCTTGATGTTGCTTGGCATTTAATGCAGATGGATGCAGCTTTCGTGTTAGTCAAAGCCTGACCTACTTTTCCTTCTATCATTGTCAGCACTAATTGGTAGCTTACTTCAATGTGTGCTCATCTAACTGTAATTGTAATGGCTGTAGTGTTGCAATTTGGACCTTAATATCACTAACTTCTTTGTTAATGGCATCCAGAGTTTCTTTTTTGAATTCAAATTTGATTGGCCTGCAGTATTTCGTAGAAGATGGTGTCTCAATTTTCCAAATATCCATTTTTTGCGTTGTACTAGTCAAAGGCTCTGAATCTTCCAAAATCTTTTTCAATCGCAACGGTACAAATGATACCATGAACATATCTGAGTCCGAAATATTTTCACATACTACTTGTTTGTATTGTTTCTGTCCCGAAGAACCATCACATTCCCATTTACAAAAAAGAATTAACTTTGTGTTTCCATATTTCTTTACCTCATTTCCTTTTATTTATTGAAGTAAGCGTTCGGCTGTGTGATCAAGTAGAGATTGTAGTTGTACCTCTGCCGAAATTAATAGTGTACTTTGATGGCAAACAGTCCATTTTAGCAGCGGTTATGTGATGATATGCTGGATACATATTTGAGCCTTTTTCAACCGCACGCAATCTGAGCTGAATACATTGCTGTTTTGTTAATTTCAAATCCAGAAACAATGCTAATACCTCCTCATTTGTGAACTGTTTTGCATCGCTCGGAGTTGGTATACTTTTAAGAATCCTTTTTTTTCTCACTGGACTAGCTTTAACAACTTTTTCAATGATATCCACTTTTGTTAATTGGTTCTGTGATCATAATTGATGTAGAAAAGATTCTTTTATATTTGTACAACCAATTTCATCGTTAACATCTTTAAGTTTCCGTCTCTTAGATCTATCGCTGTAGTTGTCCAATGATTTGCGTGGTCTTCCAGCCGTATCTTGCTTTGCTGTTTCTGCAGCGACAGTAAGTTGGCCTTCTAACCAGTTTGCACTTATTATATAAAAATTTTGTTTACTGTAGCCAACTTCTTTGTAGCGTTTTTTTTTTAGTGCTTTGACGAAATTATATAATTGCTCTTGTATTTTAGCGCTACACGAGTTTAAGTTTAATTTTATTTTAACGTAACTAACAACATCTTCCTGGTTTTTGTTTCTAAAATACTCTTCGGCCAGTTCTTTATAACTGAAGCTCTCCATATTGTTCTGAATATTTTTATTTGCGACTGTTATTGTTGAAATATATATGAGCAATTGAGTTTGTATTCCAATGTCGCTTTCTTATAAGCCATCTCATAAGCCATCATAGTATGTTATTATTTATTATTTATTATTATTTATTAATAGATTTGTATAATTATAATTTAAAAATGTACATACAATTATTAATTTAGTTACAATCTATATTTGGCGTAGCGATATTGCTGTAAGCCAGATTGGCAATTAAAATTAATTTTTAATTTTATATTCTAATTTTACTTGATTTTTATAATTCAAATTCATTTAAAATAAGATTTCTGTATTTTATACATGATTCTAGATATTTGTATAGCGATTCGAAATTTGAGCCATTTAATAAATTAATTACTTCATTTTTACTTAGAGTATTCAGACCAAAATAAATATATCTATATTCTCTATATACAGGACAAAAGCCGATGAAATGGAATGTATTTTCAGATTCCTGCATATTACAAATTGAGCATATACCATCTGTTTTATTTTTGAAACATCGTGCATTGAGATTCAGTAAGCCACCTCTAGCCCTTATAATTAAACTTATAGCTCGAGAGGAAAATTCAGCAGTAAGTTTAGGTGTTGCAGTATAATCCAGTTGCGAGTAAAGATCGTGGAATTGTGAATTCGAAGCATTTAAAGCGAAATCATATTTGTCTTTTAATTTAAGTATGTTTATTATTTCGTCAGAATATACGCATAAAGGTTTGCTGTTATTTGGAGGACAAAACTGCAGTTGGTTACACAAACTGGACCACTCTTTTGCCCAGTAAACATTTAGCTCTATAACTTTTTCAGCTAATATTCGAGGAAGTCTATGGGGGTTTAGAGATAAAATTTTGTTTATATAGCCAAAATGGATTTTTAAAGTTGAAATAAATAAGGAATTGAGACCAGTTTCCAAGTATAACATGTAGTTGGGTGTAGTAGTTGGTAGGTATAACATTTTTTTAATAAAAAAACGGAATAATTTCTCAACATCATCATTTCTTTCATGTCCCCAAACTTGAGCAGCATAAAACATTATAGATTGAGAGCAAGCCTCAAAAATTCTTAGTTTATTTCTATTTGATATTTTTGGATTATTTATATATTTGGACCAGGTGGAATTAATGGCTATTTTGGAAGCAGAAAGCTTATTTTTAAGATGTTTTTGAAATGATAGGTTGTATGTTATATCCACACCAAGATACGTGTAGCTGTTCGCAATTTCAATATTTTCATTTTCATAAAGCCATACTAAGTCAGATGAAATTCTTGGACCTTTCCAAAATATGACTACTTTTGATTTCGCCAAATTTACTTTTAGACTCCATAATTTACAATACCGAAGTAGAGCATCAATCATTTCCTGCAAACCACCGGGGGTGTCTGAGAGTATGACAATATCATCTGCGTATAGCAAAACTTTTATATTCATGTTGGCAATATGAAGTCCACCAGGTAAAATATCTGGGAGATCGTTAATGTATAAGGAAAACAAAACTGGACTCAGAATGCAACCTTGCTTTACTCCGCACTGTACTGGGCAATATTCAGAAAATGAAACTCCATCCCATATTCGGCTCACTGTGTTATCATATAACGATTCCAAGATTCTAATAATTTTTGATGATAGGCCTATGCACGATAGTTTGTAGAAAAGACTGTTTCTGGGTATCATATCGAATGCACACGAAAAATCAACAAAGAAAGCATAAGTATACTTATTACTCAATTTATTCAAATTTACAATGTTGACAAGATTAAATATGTTGTCAACGGTAGAATAATCTTTTCTAAATCCAGCTTGAAACTCATTCAAAATATTATTATCTGATAGCCAATATGTAATTCAATTTAACAAGATGTTATTAAAAATTTTACAGATAGAGTCTATTAAAGATAGGCCTCTATAGTTTGTTGCTAAATTCGGATCGCCTTTTTTAAATAATGGTATCAAAATCGACTGCTTGAAAGATGCTGGTACTTTTTCCCAAAGGAAGATATTATTAAACACAATCAGTATTTCATTAAGGAGACAATGGGGAGCAAATTTATAAAATTCATATGGAATTCCATCTTGTCCTGGAGCTTTGTTTAATTTAAGATTTTTTTTGACAGCATATAGCTCGCAGAATTCAAAAGGAGAGTCCAGTAGAGCATCGGCAAAATAAGGCATAACCATCTTATTACATTGACATCATCACGAATTTGTAGAACCGATCCAAAGTGTGAAAAAAAGTCATCAGCACTTAGATTACCTTTTGATACAGGAGCACGAGTTTTTAAAGAGTTTGATAAATTCCACCAGTCTTTGCTACATTTTACTTTATCTAGTTTTTTAATGTTACAGTTGTAAAATTCCATCTTTTTTTCACTACATAATTTCAAATATTTCTTCCTCGAAGAAAAATAGCGTGATTTGTTTAGGGTTGTGTATTTTTTTCTATATTTTTTAAGATTTTTCAGCATAACTGCACGAAAACGGAAACAATTCCAGTCGTACCATTTTTGTTTAGGTTCATAAAAAGTTTTGTTCGATTTTTTAACATTGGCTTGCTTTATTTTAGTCGCTATTGATAAAACCATTTCATCCACCGTCTTGTTCATCTGAGGCAACTGATTATTTGAAAGAATACTAAGATTTCTGCTATATTGGGCACAATATTTATTATTCCAGTAGAGCTTTTGTAAAGAGGGATCAATATTTACAACATTTAAGCGAATTGGAATTTTAATTTTGAGGCATAAAGGCATATGATCCGAATATGGTTTTGTTGCTACCTTAAAATCATCAACATATTGTAAAAAATTGTACGAACAAATACCATAATCAATAACAGTGTTTCCCATTACTCCACAAAAGCTGTAATCCCCTTGAGCATCATTTACTGTTCTGCCATTTAGCACAATCCCTCCTATATCTTCAATTACAGTCAACAGTTGTCTTCCTTGAGCATTAAAAGTTTTATCCTTGGAACTTCTTAAATTGTTAACATGCGGCAAATCACGCAATATATTTTCATCCAAAAGTTGTTCTTCTCCTAAACGTGCATTCAAATCACCCATTATGCAAAATTTTGTAGGGCTAAGTTCTTGTAAGAATAGTTCAAACTTCTCCAGGTCTTTCTTCCAATTTGTGCAATTTAGATACTTTGGAATCAAATAAAATACATTCCCTTCAAATTTGGCAGATAAAAAGGTATTGCCGTGAATACTATTAAATTTTAATGCAAACTTTTTCTGAATTTCTCTTTTAAAACCATATAAACAACCACCACTTGCACGACCAGCTTTATGTATTTTAGTTGCTGCAACCCAGTGTAGACAGTAATTTTGAAAAAAGGACGAAAAATATTTTTGCTTTTCAGATAATACATGGGTTTCAAACAAAAAAAATTTATCATCATAGTATGTTTCTAGGTAAAATAAAAAGGTAAGAAAATGGCATTAGTGCATTACTACCTAAAATAATATTTAAAAAACCCACTATACAAACGAATTACCTGTGTGTGTTTTCTTTACTACTTGCATTAGTGCATTGTTAGGTAAAATAAAAAGGTATAAAAAAGGTATGATAATAAAAAAAAACCCAGGTTATTAAAGAATTACATCCTCTGTGTATTGACATTCTTACTTACAAATATATATAGAACAAATAATGACTGTTATAAGCTATAAAAAACCTAAAACACAAATTTAATACACGGTTGTATACGAGTATTATTTAAATTATCGTAATTTGAATTTTTTTAAGAGTAATTTCATTAAAATGAAAAAAGTGTTCTACCCACGAGTTGTCACGAGTACAAAAGTATATATAGGGTTAAAGAGGACACTTTCATCTTTCTCCAGGTGGTATAAGTTTCTTGTTCCATTTTGTTCCCTAGAAGTTCTATTCGACTAAAGTAGAAATTTGAGAAAAATATAGTAGTTTCATAAATATTTCATAACGCCCCTAATATTAAATAGTAAAGCTGTGACCACATACAACAACTAAAGACTATAATCCTGCCAACATTATAAAAAAGACCACAGGTCATTATTGATGATAGCTTGCGAGTAGTAACCATTTATTTTTGACAAAAAAAAAACAAACAAAAAAATCACCTTTTTCTGAAATTAAAAAACAGTTAAGTTTGACAGCATGCCACGCCCACAATTATCAATAGTTTAACCTAACTTTTGGGTACCTTAATCTGGATATATTAGATAAAAAAGGCGTTAACATTTTAAAAATCGGTGACAAAAAAAATTAGACTTTTGGCCAATGAAATCAAAATTTCAGCCACAGTGCGCCATACAATTTCTGGAACAATGTCTTTTTTATATTTTTTACCTCTAGCAGTCGAAGTAGCTACGAGCATCTGGACTTTGTTGAATTAGGTAAAGTAGCAATCAGAGAACATCTTTTAAAAATATGGCAGATTTAGAAAATTATAATTTTTTTTATTTTTCATCAAATTTGAAAAATAGTGAAAAAATAGACAGTTGGTAAATAGCGATTTACCTGGAGAAACACGAGGCAAACAGTAAAATTTGTTTTCTATAATACGAGTATACTGAACAAATCAGTCAATAGAAATATAAAAAAATACGATCAGTTACCTAGTTTTTTTCTATATTATACCTGAAGCTGGACGATGTTGCCTAAAAATTGTGTGAAAACTGAAAATCAGTTAACTTTGAAGGGTTACATCTTCTAAACTAAAGTCTGATTTTATTCAAGTTAGCAAATTTGTATTTATTCTAAATATCGTAAGCGCTCATGAAATTTTTGATTTTTGCAACCTCATTTGTTCTAAGGGCGCCACTGTGCTACGTATGGGATTTTTTTATTCGAATTAAATTTCGAATTTAAGAGGAATCTGTGCATATATTTGGTCATAAAAATACAATATGTGCTATTTTATTCCGATCGGTGTTCAAATACACATTTAGAAAAAAAAAATTTTTTTATACCATAAATATTTCGTTATGAAATGGAGGTTGTATATAGAGATTGTGGAGTCAAAAACTAAGTTATAGAGCTACTAAAAATTAGCGAAAAACAAGTAAGAATATTATAGTCGGTCTACCCTATACCTAGCGTTTAAGGATCCTATCTCTTTGGTCTGGCTCTTTATGTATAGAAAATAACATTGAACCAATTTGAGTAGCAAGTTTTTTGCCTTCGGATATGAGGGTCCAAAAATTGACCGATCTTGACCATATTTGGTAAGGTCACTTATTTATTGCAAAAACATAAACAAACCTAATTTGCAATATTGCAATATTTTTGGTTTTGGTGGATTAAAGTGAAGATCGGGAATTATACTCATATGGGGGCTATGACTGAGAATTATCCTATAGGGGTTATTTTTGAACCACTGATAAATGGATATAATAAGCATACTAAAACCCAATTTGACTGAGATGATAATTTTGATATTATGGCAATTTAAGTCGATCTCATAGGGTTCATTTGTATGGGGACTAGGTCTGAAAATAAACTGATTTTTACTAATTAGCGTTCGTGCTATGTCCGATAAAAGCTCACATACCAAAATTTCATCAAAATATTTTCACATTTGCGACCTGTAGCTTG
Organism: Cordilura impudica; assembly: GCA_963682025.1. Taxonomy (NCBI): domain Eukaryota; kingdom Metazoa; phylum Arthropoda; class Insecta; order Diptera; family Scathophagidae; genus Cordilura; species Cordilura impudica. Next base: position 6,845,583 of record OY821520.1, read on the forward strand.
ATTATAAGGTTTACATGGACACACATACGGACGGACGAACGGATATCGGTAAATGGATTCAGAAAGTGATTCTGAGTCGATCGGTATAATAAAAGATGGGTTACAAACATCAGCACAAAGTCATTTTACCTTAACACATAGTGGTAAAGGGTATATGACGTATAGATGGCGGCAATAGTTAGAAAAATATTTCTTTGATGAAAAGTGGCAACATATGTTTTAAACTTCAAGTGAATTTGAAAACAAAGAAAAAATTAGTCACCGTTACTTTTATTGAGGAGTGTGCTCCTTCGTTTATGACGATAAAATATTGGTTGGCAGATTTTAAACGAGGCCATAGTACGAGCTGCTAAAAACGGTTAAGAAAATCCATAAAATGTTCGCGTCGATTTGTAACCTTGGATGAAACGTGGGTCCACCATTGCACGCCTAAGACAAAGGAATAGTCAATACAGTGGACTGAAATGGAAAAATCGTATCGAAAGAAGGTGGCGAAGTTCCAACTACAGGCAGAGTTAAAGTGTATATATTTGGGATGCGCAAGGAGTAATCTATGAGTGTGGGGTAATTTTTATTGAATAAAAGGGGAAAAAAAGCAACGGCACACAGTGGACCATTTGACGAGAAGGCGGTCAAAAATCTATAACTCTTGATTGGATTGGAATTTTGATATGCGGTTTTTTTTTGTTTGGTAGGTGAGACTTTAGCCTTTAAGTTTTGCTATAAAACGAATTCTCGATCGAAAATAAAAAAAGTTACGGAGGGTTTAAAATACATTTTCATTTGTAGTTGAATTTTAGTACAAAAGTGAAGTGTTAAGAGGTAAAAAAAGGTTTTTTTTTAATATTATGTCTTATTTTTTCAGTTAATTTTACAACTAATACTTTTTAACAATTTTTTAAGTTAATTTTTTCAGAAAATGCCAAACTTTGGCCCCCGTAAATTTTTAGTCCTAATGTGCACAACGGCCAAAGGTTGTTTTTTTTTTTTAAAGATCCCGAGTTAAAATATAATTTATTAAGCAGCGAACGTAAAAGTTACCTTATATTGGTTCAAGATAGAGAAGTTTCAATGAAAAACTCGTATGTTTTTGCTTTAGTTAAATTTTTTTTTATTGTCTTTTTAAATATTTCTATATCAATTTCTATGGTAAATTTATGAAATATAAGAATTTTTATTGTAAATTTACAAAATACATAAATTTTTAAATCAAGAAAATTTTTTAACTACATAAAAAAAAGTGTAACTTATTGTTAGTGTAATGAAAAAGTACTTTAAATCAACCAATTTTAGTAAAAATTTCTTCTAAATAGCCTTGATTTTCATCTTCTAGAAGTTGTTTAGCTTCTTCGTCTAATTCAATAGAGGTAGTTTTCCATTTTTGACGAATGTTGGACATATATGGATCTGAAGTACACAACAAAATAGTGATAAGGTCTTCATTAGTACAACATCTGGACATTTTCCTTGAATTGTGCTCGCGAAAGAATCTGTAGTTTTTGTTCCTTTTTTCTTGCGCTTCTTCAGATAGATCTCCTATTGGTAGCATATTGTTTTGAATTATTTGTTCCCCATGGTACAAAATTTTATGAACTGTGGATGGCATATATCTCCAAGAGTATTTTTCGTTATAAAGTATAGCTATTTCATTGGCGTACTCTCCAAATTTTTTTGCATTTATCTTTCTGCTGCATGCCAGAACTTGTAATATGATTTTGAATCGTCTTATTAATTCATGATCTACACCTGTGATAGATGCTGCAGTTTCGGGATCGGAAAAAAATCTCCTTGCAGTATTTCCATCATTTGTGTTGCCTTCCCCTTGTTTTGGTTGGTCGATTACGAGGCCTAGCTGTAGATATTTTTGTTGATTTTGTTTTTTTTTGCTTTCTTTTTTCTTTATTTTCTTTGTTTTTTCTCACTGTTTCGCCTAACGAACCAAATTGCAAAGCATAACCCAATTTAAGAATAAGCTCCATGAAACGTATTCTAGCATGAAGAGGGGACATTCCAAATTCGTAGGCTTCTTCTGGTGGGGGTTGGCTTAATTGACTTGATGTCTTTTGGCATATAATGCAGCTTGACGTTGACTTTCTTCCAGTTAAAGCTTGTGCAACTTTTCCATCAATCATTGTGAGACACATTTTAAAATGTACTTCAATGTCTGGTCATCAAATTTAAATATTACTGGTTGAAGTTCCTTAATTTGATCTTTTATTTTTTGAACTTCTTCAGTTATGACATCTTTGGTTTCCTTTTTCAATGCAAGTTTTATTGGTCTACTTTGTTGAAGAAGGAATTTCATTTTTCCATATATCAATTTCTGTTGCTCACTAGTTGACGGCTCTAAGACGCTATAGCTTTTTGTTAAGCGCAATGGAACGAAAGATACCATAAATAAATTAGCATCTGATGAATTTTCGGTATTAAATTGCTTGTATTGTTTCTGATCAGAGGATCCATCACATCCCCATTTAGAAATTAAAGTAATGCTGCCATTACCAATTTTTTTTAAATGATCAGTATCAAGCGTATTTAGCAATCGTTCTGCAGTATGTTCAAGGAGATCTTGCTATTTTATTTCTGACACTAATAGCAGATTGTGAAGGTAAGCATTCTTTTTTGGCAGAAACTAAATCTCGATACTCTGGAAAAATTCCACAATTCTTTTCATTGGTTCCCTTCCGCAATTCCTTATATTGATTTTTGGTCAATTTCAAATCCAAAAATAGGGCGAACGCTTCTTCCGGCGTTAATTTCTTATCTTCAATTGGTGTAGGAATGCTTTTCAAAATCCTCTTTGTGAACCTTGGGCTCGCTTCTACTATTTTTTCAATTATTTCAATCTTATTTTTTTTTATTTTGGGTTGGTTGAATTTGGTGCAAAAATTAATCCTTAATAATTCTTTGAGAAATTTCTTCATTGATATTCTCCAGCTTGCGCCTTCGAGATCTTTCACTACATCCGTCAATTGGTTTTGCTGGTCGACCCTTTTTTCCATTTTCGTTGGCAGTTGTAGATGCACTCTCAAATATAAATAATAATAAATATCTAACCTTGGGTCAAGAAAATTGATCTGGTGCACATGGGCGGAAACTGGCGGGTGTATAATGGGAGATAGGAGTATAGTGGAGGGTTCGAACTGGCAGGAGTTATGCTCTATTAAGTAGGAGATTTTCGGAAAATTTGTACCTTTTTTAAAAAAATTGTTTTTTAATTTCGGAATGACTCAGTGATTTTACATTTTTAACATTAATAGTATGGAAGCCACAAAATTTATTTCACTTCAAAATCTTTTAAACCAAAAAAGTTACAGTCATTCAAAAATAAAAATTTACAAAGAAATTTTTAATTTTAGCAAAATACTGAGAAAGCCCATTTTCGAAGACCCTGTTCGCTGTGATATTCTTTTGATAGAGTCGCAATGTTTTGGCTCCCGAGGTTTACTAGTATTTACTTTCAAATGAATAACATAACTTTAAAATCGGTAAAAAAAAAAAAATGATTTTTGGCCGCCTTCTCAAAATATGGTCCACTGTGCGACGAGTATTACGCTAACTTATTTTAGTTTTCAAAATGATAAAATTAAGAGAAAATGGCCGCATTTGGTGAAAGAGAAAGTAATGTTTCATCAAGACAATGCACCAGTTCACACATCCATTATTGCGATGACCAAAATCCATGAATTAAAGTTGGAATTGCTTCATCACGCATCTTATTCTCCAGATTTAGCTGCTTCGGATTGTTTTCTATTTCCAAACTTGGAAAAATGGATGAGTGGTAAAAGATTTGTCAACAATGAAGAGACAGGACATCGAAGATATTAAATCTAGCTAAAAGTGATAATGTAGTGCTTTTTTGAGAAACCTCTAAATAAAAAACTGCGCTTTTTGGGTAGAAAAAATGCTAAGTCTAGCGCGAAAATCGCTAAGTTGGCATCATTGAGTATAGTTGTATGTATATTAATAAAGGATATCGCATTTTTTTTTATTTCATTAACTTTTTCCTATTGGGAAAAAGTGACGAAATTGGAAAATGTTATCCAATAATAACAGCAATTATATGAAATTTTTGTTTTAAAAAATATTAAAATAAACTTTTAATAATGCAACATTAATTGATACTTAAGTCCTCTTAAGTTATGACATCGAATACCGTAATACCTTTATGGATGGTGATTGCGTATTACACATACTCGTATAAATGATAATTTTCGCACTTTTTGTTTTTTTTTATATATATGTACGTATGTAGCTGACGATAATACCTAAATTAATTATGTTGTGAAATGTTATGGCTGTAGTTATTGTTGTGGTGTATTTACTCTTGATGAGAGTTTAATTGTGAAATTTGTTTTTTATTTATTGGAATTATGTTAATTGTTTTTTTTTTTTTGCCTATATAGATTTAAATACAACTTATGTATATTGTTTTTACCAATTCATTTAATTCTCTTTGGTCTGTTAATGAGACTTTCTTGGAATTTTAATCAGTTCATGGTCAACAATTCCGCAAAAAATACTCAAATTGTATTTTTGTCTTTGCAACGTTTTCGTTACAATTTATGTTATTTTTATTTTTTTTCTATATATTTTGAATAAAAACACACACTTTAACATTTTTTTTAAACAATAATAATAAAATCAAATCAAGACCAATACATGTTTAGAATTGTAAAGTTATTTGTGGGGACAATAATTGTAGGACTAGCTCCCTATATTTGTAAATACTATAAGATCTAAGGGATTATTTTTCATATTATGGAAACTAATAGGTCATTGTTTCAATTCTCGATAAATAAATGTAAAACATTTATACAATAATATGTTTCATGGAAAAATGTTACTAGTTACCAGAGCGAGGACTTTCTTACGGCTTTGCTGTTAGAATAGCAAAAACAAAATATATTTGCGAATAAGAAAATTTTTAATGGAATTTCATCGATTTTTCTAGCTCATACTTCATTGAAGGAGCAAATTTTTGCATATTTACACCCTATATCAGTATGTGGTTAAGGTAATCACTTTGTGCTGATGTTTTTGTAACTACCAAAAATATTTGACCTATACTGATCAATTCCGAATCACTTTCTGAGTCGATTTAGCGATGTCCGTCCTTCCGTCTGTGTGTCCTCAAAGTACAGATCTAACATATAAAATAAATATATATTGATGAAATTTAGTATATAAATATCGGTCATGGGATGAATGCTATTGAAATTGCTGAAAATCGGGGCATTTTCAGAACTAGTCCCCATACAAAGACACCCAAGAGATCGATTTAAATTACCTTAAGATCCAAATTATCTTATATATCATGGTAAAATTGGGCTTGTGTGTACTTATTACATACATCAATCATTAGCCCAAAAATAAATCCTTCAGGACAATTCTTATGGCTTATGCTTATTTTCTATGTCAAGTTAGTTGGGCCTATGAGATAGGGTCTCTAAACGCATAGTATAGGGTATCGTATAGTCGGTCTACACCGACTATAATTTTCTTACTTGTGTATTTCTCATCTATTATTTTTCATTTTTTATTTTACATTTTTCATTTTTTGTTTTTCATTTTTCATTTTTTATTTTTCATTGTATTTTAACTTTTCATTTTATATCTTTTATATTTAATTTTTCATTTTTCGTTTTTCATTTTTGATTTTTCTTTTTTTATTTTTCATTTTTCATTTTTAGTTTTTCACTTTTTATTTTTAAATTTTAATTTTTAATTTTTAATTTTTCATTTCTTGTTTTTCATTTTTGATACATTTTTTATTTTTCATTTCTCTTTTATTATTTTACATTTTTCATTTTTTGTTTTTCATTTTTCATTTTTTATTTTTCATTGTATTTTAACTTTTCATTTTATATTTTTTATATTTAATTTTTCATTTTTCGTTTTTAATTTTTCGTTTTTCATTTTTTATTTTTCTTTTTTTATTTTTCATTTTTAGTTTTTCACTTTTTATTTTTAAATTTTAATTTTTTATTTTTCATTTCTTGTTTTTCATTTTTGATACATTTTTTATTTTTCATTTTTCTTTTTTTATTTTACATTTTTCATTTTTTGTTTTTATTTTTCATTTTTTATTTTTCATTGTATTTTATATTTTTTATATTTAATTTTTCATTTTTCGTTTTTCGTTTTTCATTTTTTATTTTTCTTTTTTTATTTTTCAATTTTCATTTTTATTTTTCATTTTTAGTTTATCACTTTTTTTTTTAAATTTTAATTTTTTATTTTTCATTTCTTGTTTTTCATTTTTGATATTACATTTTTCATTTTTATTTTTCATTTTTCATTTTTGATATTTCATATTCCATTTTTTTTTTCATTTTTATTTTTCATTTCTTATTTAAAATTTTTTATTTTTAATTTTTCGTTTTTAATTTTCATTTTTCATATCATAATTTTTCACCAATACAATCATAAGTCACACCGATTTTGTCTTACATCTTACGCTGGTTTTGTGATTGTATTGTGAAATAGATTTTTATCCCCCTGCGCGTATAGATGTTTACTCATCAAAAAATTGGATTTTGACAGTTGAAATATTTTCATGGCCACAGATGTTTAACTGTAGAGTTCACCACAATGGACACTGCCAACATTTACATTCAAAGTAATTGATTATATTATTAAATAAAGTCTTTTCGGAATTAATACTACAATTCATTCGATTGTGTTGTAATAATACCATTTTGTTTATATTTTTGTGATTTCTTTAAATCTCGGCATTGTTTGCAGACACACGTTCGACAAATCCACAGATTTTTATTAACTTCAGTTGCGTCACAGTCATTTAAAAATGTCATTAATTTAATGCTTTGGTTTTTAATACACTTTACGATTTTATACATGTAATTTCATTTAAGTAATAGAAGAAGAAGAGAGAAAACAGATTCATTGCCCACCAGTTCGTAATTGAATTTAACAACTGCATTTCGAGCTGATTACGATTACAATTCTGTTGTCATAACAATAACATTTTTATCGCAATACAATATGGTGTGCTGTTATTATATTCATGTTGATACAATCGAAAATTCATTTCTTATACTTTTGAACAATTCGGTTGGCGATTTTTCGATTTTCTTCTACAAAATTGGTTCCCAAATTAAATATTTATTTCTGAATGATACATTTAAAATATTTTACCTTAAGCCAAAACTTCAAACAAAAAGTTAAGTCTATCGAAGACTGGTGTATTGATCATTTTTGAGGTTGACAATTTTTCTGAGTACATCGAATTTGCCTTGCTGAGAGTCTGTTGAAAACAATATGATATTCATAATTTTTTAACAGAAGTTATTACAAAATTTTCGAATAAAAATTTCGCGTTGTTTTCTAATTTTATCTTCTAACTCTTTATCCATTTAGTATATAAGCTTCTATGGGCGATAGGGCGAACACATTTCAATTTGGTAAAAATCGGTGCATGGTCAGACCTGGTACAAAGCAAAAATAATAATAAAAAAAAAAATGCACAGAAATGCACGTGTCCTTTTAAAAATAAATTTGCGTTATCTGGGTTAACCATAATTATTGACATATACCGAGGAAAAAATAAATTTTACCTCGTCATCGTTATTTCCTATCTGATCGGCATTTCTACGTCAGCGCTATACGTCTTTGGAATATGCTTCCACAATCTCAGCGACTTAACAGCAACGCTTCAAATTTAAAAAAAATTATATTTGAATATGTTACATAAAAATTTCATTAATTAAATAAATTTACTTATAATTTTTTTTTTTTTTTTTTTGTAATTTTGTATTGTTTTCGTATTTGTTCTTCAATATATTTTCTTGAATAATTTTCTGTATTTTTGTAAAAGTCAATTGTCTTGCCTTAGCCTAATTATTCCTGTACTGTAATTAAGATTTATTCCTGTTGTACAGGAAAGCAAATAAATAAATAAATAAAATAAATAAATAAAAAAACTCTAGGATTTTAAGATTTTCTCGATCTCACTCCTTACTCGTATAATTGGTGAAACTATACCAAAAAGTGATTTAAATAATAACTCGTTTAAACAGCCGATAGTTCGAGATTTTTAGATCGAAAATCGTAATTATTTTATAAAAGCACGTTTAAACATTTACAGTTGTTGCTGCCCGCTAAAGAAATTTTGTTTAGTATCAACGTCCTTGACCAGATTACTTTTGTATCTGTTATAATTGAGTATCAGCTCAAGCAAAAACATTCAAAAGTAATGCAAATCACACGGTTTTGGTGTTGGTTTAAGCGTTTTTCTTTGGGCCATTTCTCTTTATATCTAATTTTTTTTTTAATACAAGATAAAATATAAATAAAAATTGATAAAAATTTTTTTGTTGCATTTTAACATTTAAAATTTAAATTAATTTCAAAAGCCATTAGTGTACGAATAGTTTATCAGTAAGAATCAGAGTTCAGAAAAAAACACACACTGAATAAAAAACTCGTACATATATGTAAACTAACATAACTTAGACCAACACACACATATTTTTATTTTCATACCAATTATGTTTGTTTTTAAATTTTCTTCGGTGCCCAACACAACCATGACTGTGTTCGTTTTAATATTTCGTTATTTACACGAACATTTTTGTATCACATACTTTTTGTTTCAATCACACATAAAGCACACATTTTTGAGTGTTGCTTTATTTGAAGTTCATGTTCTGGTACTTGTACTAAGAAAAAACAGAACATGTACAATAAACAGGTTCGAGTTCAGTTTTCTTATTATTTTTTTTTTTTTTTTGATTGATCCAAAACTTTGTATTTCTCAATTTTTTAGTTATTTGCATATTTCTAGGGGGTGAGACATTAAATTCGAACACTTTTTTTTCCCCCCCATATAGTGAAGGGTCACCCAAACATACATATATAATTCATTCTTCAACATGAATATGAACTAGCAGATTCCAGCCCTCGAAATTTGAGTGCTAATTCTAGAAAATTTTATTTTTTCAATAAATAAAGACCCCAAAGGTATGCTAATGAATTATACCCAATTCGCAAATCAACACAAAAAACAAACTCATTCTTATTACAAACACATTAACAAATTTAATAAACACACACATATATGCTATAGCATTGATAATTTTATGCATGTGTTAGTAGCAACTTTAAATGCAATTTACTCAAAATAAAGGAAAAAAATTTAAAATCTGTAAATCTGAAAAACGGCTAAAAAGAAATAACTTTCAAATAATATAGGTTTGGTCAAAATCGGGATAAAACTGTAGAACAAAACATCGGCCACAAGAAACCGCCTAGACTATTAATATATGAATTTATTTTCGCGGCCATCTCGGCGGGAATAACTACGAAAATATCTTAAGTGGTATGGATAAAAATCGATAACTTACGATCATTTGCATCATCTTCAAAAAAATCAATTTTATAGCAAAATAAAATTTAGTTATCAAAAACCTTCTGCAGTAAAGTTTTGTTTTTAGCACTAAGCTATTTTCGCGATAATGGCTAATTATATCCTAAAATATTCTGTAGTCCAGGGTTATTATGACTTGTATAAGAACTTATAAATTCAAATATACTGACTCGGTTTCCAAATCCATCTTTTTAATAGAACTTCAGTTCGTAAATGAAAAGAATGTAAAATGGACTTTTAATTTAAATCTAACCCAAACTTGGACGTACATAATTATAAACATAAATTTATAATTTATTCATTTTTTTTTCAAAACTGTATTAAATTTCCAATGTTGGCGTTAACATGAAGTAGCCGAAAATCGCTACATTTACGCACAAGTTTCTGTGTGTACTTAATTATTTATCATATGATAAATATTTTTTTTTTTATATAAAAAAATATTACGAAATTATCACATGTTTGCGTAAACAAAACAAGCGTGCCGGAACATTTGTATTTTGACCACAAACCAGCAAACAAAATAAAAAAAAAAAATGAACCTTTGTTCGACGTGCGGTATTTACTGCACGTAGATATTTACATTTATTTTTATTTATTTTCATTATCAGTGTCGACTGGTAACTACTTGCAGAAACAAGTGCCCTTTAAAAAATAATTCAAAATAAAATATTTGCTTGAATTCACTAGAAATTAAACGGCAGAGGGACGGTCAGTTTTTGAATTGGTGTCTTGCATTTCATGTTTCAAAAAACCTTGATTTCTTAATTTGTTTATCAAAAAATAAACAATATTTAGTTTTTTTTTTTTTAATTCCTTGTAACTGTTTTAATAAACCATGTATGAGGGGGAAGTTTTGTTTTTTTTTTTTTATTATTATTACTTATGTTTTTGTTAAACGAAAGAAAAGTAGTTCTGTTATTTTTAGCTTTCACCGTATAGTTGGTATTTTGAGGTGACCTCTAACGGTAATAATTGCAACCTAAACAATGAAATTAAGCTAAGAACAGAACCTTCGAGCATATTATTGTGAATTGTTTGCTCAATTTCTTCATTTGTAATTTAAGTTCAGTTGTACGTTAGAAATGTTTTCTTTTCACCAGGCAAATTTTTCACTTCAATTTGTTTCACCCATCATTCTGTGTTTTTAACATCATTTAATGTACTGCATAAAAAAATTAATATACAAAATCTTCGTCTTTTTATTATAACTTACCTTATGGCGAAATGTTATTGCTGCAACAAAAAAAATAAATAAATACATAAAAATAAAACCGCAGAAGAAAAATTTTGTTTTAAATAATTAATTTATGTCTTTTGGCATTCATGAAAATAGTAAATTTGTCGTGATTAAATATTAAAAATATAGGTAACTTAGCATATTTTGAGTGTAAAAAAAACACATATAATTAACATAATAATTACTAAAATTCGTTGTATCTACATTTCGACGAAAATTTTTAATTAACAATATTCATAGAAAAATGGATGATAAAACCAGAAAAACAGTAAAGTCATTAGAAATAACCATTATTTGAAACAATTTCATAAATGCCAATTCAAAGTTATTATGGGTAATTTATACATTCCCATCTACACGATATGAAACTGAAATTGAGAATATTCAAATCAATACATGGAATACAAAATTTTAAAATAAAAAATTATGAAATAAAACAAAAATGTAACGGGAAAAAGGATAGTTGCCAACAAATAGCAAAAACTGAACTTAGCTAAAAATTTTAAATTGAAAAAAAACATAAAGTTAGCCAGAGTTGGGAGTTGTGATTCAGGTTTTTTTACGGTGACCGGAATTATAATATAAACATTAGGGAGGCCCTTCATTATAAGGAGGGGGAAAAAAGTGTTCTAATTTAAAGTCTCATCCCCTAAATGTATGCGAATAACAAAAAAAAAAAAAAAAAATAAGAAATACAAAGTTTTGGGTCAATCAAAAAAATTTAGAGGTGCCTCAACGAGACCGAAAATTTCATATGTGTTTATATGGAGAAAATATGACTTTTTTCGGATTTTACGAAAATTTCGTTCTTTAGTAAACTTTTTTAGACAAGTGGTTATATAAATCGATATCAGTACTAATTTATCTTTTCAAAAAGCTATATAACTTCAAAATCGAATAAAAGCTAGCCAAGAAATAGCAAATGCCCCAGACCACTTTTTTGCTAAAAAATACTAGGTCATAAAATTTGACGGAAGTTTTTTCAGCTTTAAGCAAGTAATTAAAGCCATCATTTTTTTTTTTTTTTTGTCTCTATACCTATGAGCACTCAGACATGATGTATTGTTTTATTACCACATTGTTACCGTATTGCAAAATGAGATCAAAAATGGAACATTTTTTTAATAAAATTTTGAAAACTCCTTTTATAAATTTTAAAAAATTTTCTTAAACAAAATTTAAGAGAATGCATCCGGCACTTTAAAGTTTTGTTAAATATATCTTATATCTGTGTGAATTTTTAAGTAAATTCCTTTGGCAGAATTTTTTTTACAAAGAATTTTTTGCGGATTTCGAGAAAATTTTGATTTTTGTGAAATATTCACCAAATGTACTCCTTCTAAATACTTTGTAGCAAAAATTAATCAGTTTTCTACTTTTAAATGTTATATTTTATTTTAATGGCCTAGGGTTTCTGAAAATAGTATTATTTCCCCATTAACCCTTTTGGACTTGGGGTCGCCTATGACCCCAAGATAATGAAAGACAATTTATTCCAAAAAATCAAATATTTTATAAGTGCTGTCGAATTTTTAGATGTGACGCTTAAAAAATAATAACCAAACGTGCAAATCTGCCGTGCTAAAAATTTGGAATAAATAGAACAACGCTAACACATTCCTTGCCGAGACCAAACTTTGAATTTTGGAATCTTTAAAAAAACTAATTGTTCTACTAAACTAGATGAAACCCTTACTATGGGTTGGGAAATAAAATTGTGCTTTATTTCACCGATTTTTATGATTTGATGATTATGATGATTTTATAATTTGACGCCATTAACCTATTAGAACGATTAAAAAAATTCAAATATTTTGCAAATATTGCAGAATTTCGGATCATTTTAACCCTAAGAGCACATAAGGGTAAGTTTTCGTAAAATATAGCACAATTTTATTTCCTAACCCATAGTAAGGGTTTCATCTAGTTTAGCAGAACAACTCATTTTTTTGGATATTCCAAAATTCAAAGTTTGGTCTCGGCAAGGATTATTAAAAATTTTTAGCATGGAAGACTTGCACTTAAGGTTATCATATTTTAAGCATCATATGTAAAAATTCAACAGCACTTACAAAATATTTGAATTTTTTTTATAAATTGTCTTTGATTAGCTTGGGGTCATATGTGGGTAATATAATTTTTTTTTCCAACCCTAGGCTATTAAGAAAAAATATTACATTTAAAAGTAGAAAACTGATAAATTTTTGATACAAAGCATTTAGAAGGAGTACCTACATTTACTGAATATTTCACAAAAAACTAATTTTTCACTAAATCGGCAAAAAAAAAAAATTCCTTGTAAAAAAAACAACAAATATATGTTAGATTTTGAGAGATTTTGTTTAAGAAAATTTTTTAAAACTTAAAATAGGAGTTTTCAAAATGTTACCAAAAAAAATTTCCATCTTTGTTCTCATTGCGCAATAGGTTAAAAACGTTGTAATAAAAGAATACTTCATGTCTGAGTGCTCATAGGTATTGAGACCAAACAAAAAAATTATGGCTTTAATTAGTTTCTTAACGTTTAAAAAATTTCCGTCAAATTACATGACCTAATTTTTTTTAGCCACAAAAGTGGTATGGGGCATTTGCTATTTCTTGGCGAGTTGTTATTCGGTTTTGCACATATATAGCTTTTTAAAGAGATAATTTAGTACTGAAATCGAAAAAATTAAACTTAGAACAAAATTTGCGTAAAATCTGCAAAAAAAAAAAAGTCATATTTTCCCCATATAAACACAGTTTAAATTCGCGTTGAGGCATCTCTAAATTTTTTTTATTGACCCAAGACTTTGTATTTCTCAGTTTTATTTACTATTCGGATATTTCTAGCGGGTGAGACCAAGAGTTTGAACGCTTTTTTTATTAAGGGCCACCCTAGTACCTATCTGAATATATTAACATAAACCCTAGTACGCCTTCTAACCCAACTTCAGGCTGATGGATTTCAATAAAATAATTAAATCAAAAGATATGTTTTTGACATTTAAAAAAAAATATATAAGTTGTGAATGGTTGTACATTAGAGTGGATCAAATTGTAGGGGGCCGAAAAAATCTCCAGGGGCTCATCGCAATTCTGGTACTATGGGCCATAGCAAGGATATTTGGCCAAGGAACCATATCTCTAAATTCATAATTCTGGTTGGGATACCCATATGGACATAAATCGATTTTTTCGTCGAAATTTTTCCTTGGGCATATATGCTTGTTATGAGTAAAAATAATTGGCCCACCTTATTGTACCTTGTATCCTCATTAATATACCCTATAAAAAAATTATTTAAAATTATTTTATGATTGTTCTTTTGATTAGTACCAAAAACTAAAAACAGAAACTGAGATGTGTAAATAAAGTATATCTATTAGTTCGCTCAATCAAGTGATTCGCAATTAAAGCCGGCTTTTAAATGGCCACCCTACAAGTGCACAAGTGCACTCAATCGCACATATTGCAATGGATTGTATTATTATGGAGATTGAATTTATTTAATTTATTCGGCAAAGTCTTCTTCTTTTTTCTTCATACTCTGATGAGCTTGGATGGGGCAGTAAGCGCGATGATAATTTAGTAATTACTTTGTGCCCATTGGTTTGCCCATTAATATCTGATGGGCTTTTGCAAAGTGTCAAGGCTTTTCCTTTTATAGTGCACCAGTTATATGATATTATAAATTAACTTTGTATTGGCAGTGTCCCGCCCACTACTCCGATCACGCCCATTTTTCGTTCCACTAATCTCATGAATAACTTGTGGGCTTACGCAAAGTCCCAAGGGGCTCACTATTACACTATCCAGATATATGACATTTTATATTTACTTTGTATGGAGGTGCCACGCCCATTGGTCAGACACTGACCTCAGACAAATTTGCAAAGTTCTCGCTGTCATAGTAATCGAGATATATTTCATTTAATTTTTACTTTGTATGGGAGGTGCCACGCCTACTTATCCTATCCCGCCCATTTTTGGCATGGCTACAAAAATAAATAATAGGTTACAGCACACAAATTTGCAAAGCTCTCTCTGTCATAGTATCATAGTACTCAATTTATATCATATTAAAAGTTCACTTTCTATGTGAGGTACAGGCCCACTATATATTTATACCCTATACCACCATGTGGTTTGGGTATAATGACTTTGTGCTGCTGTTTGTAACTACCAAAAATATTTGACCTAGACCAAAAAAATTAAAAAAATCCCATTAAAATTTGGTTTATGCTTATTTTCTATATCCAGTTAGTTGGTCCTAGGCATAGGGTCTCTAAACGCATGGTATAGGGTATCGTATAGTCGGTCTAGACCGACTATAATTTTCTTACTTGTTTTATTTTTGTTTATTTATTTCCATCAGCTACAGTAATTTATAACATCAGCTGGATATGAAATATATTATAATAATAATAATAATATTAATAATATAATAATAATATTGATAATAAATAATAATAATAATAATAATAAAAATAATAGTAATAAAAAGCACTGTGGAACAAATTCAGGTTAGCAAAAGTTAGGTCGATTCTGAGAGTGAGGGGTGGAAATAGAGGCTAAATTAGAAGACCCGTATCGCGGCGTTTGTTTATGTTACTTCGAATTTTTTTTTTAATCGACCTTCGAACTTTGCAGTCAAATGCCGATTTTCAGCATATTGTTTTTGGCTATAACTCGTCGACAAATTGATATTTTTCAATCTGTAAAAGCCAAATTATTGATGGAGACCTGTGCAACAATTAAAATTTTTTAAAAAATTGACTTAGAAAATTTTTGTTGGAAAAACTATTTTTTTTTCATCCTTTTTGAAAATATTTTCCAAAAAACTAAGTCTTTTTTGCTTTCTGTTTGATCTATAATATGCTTCTAAGTTTCTTAAATAAATTTCATTTGAAAAGAAAACAATCATAATACAAAACTTGCGTTTTCCAGCTTAATATTTATTTACTTCTTATTTTTTATGTACCAATTTTGTTCGGTGTTGGTTTTGAAGAAACATTGAAAAAGAAATTATAAAAATATGGAAAAAATATATTTTTGAAATGTTAGTTATGAAAAGTTTTAAGTAAAAAAAATTAAATAAATTAAATTAATGAAGCGCATTTTGGTGATAACGTTCGCCTTGCTTATCAGATTCAGTTGACAACTGTTGAGCGAGTTGATCAAGATGCTGATGCAAGAGATGAATTTTGTACGACATATTAACCCCAATTTCATCGAAAGCTGCCAACATGTTTTCAACAGATTGCCTGTAGTTGCGTTCTTTACCCAAAAGTCCTTTAATGACTGCTTTCAATGCGAGCCATGCATTTAATTCTCGGTCTGTCAGAACTTGGTCAAAATCTTGACGACACATTAGTTTCCGTATGTCGGGACCATTAGCAACCCCTTCCTGAATTTTGGCGTTACTTAGTCTTGGGAAAATGTCTTTTAAGCGGTTGAATACTGCTGATCTTTTTGCGATACATTTCAAAAAATTTTTAGCAATGCCAAGTTTAATGTGGAGCAACGGCAACAAAATTTTCATTTCATAAAAAAGACTTTCGTGTAGCCTATTGCCTTTAGGCCATTTCCGTCCAATGCGACTATTCCAGTTATGCTCTTTGTACTGGTTTCTTCCTTTAATACCTTCTCCGTATCGTGAATCCAAATCGCACAAAAAACAAGGATATTTTGGACGGCCAGATGCTGTTAAGCCTGTAATCAATGAAACTATTTTGAGGTCGCAGCAAATGCGCCACTGGTGTTCGTTATATTTGACTACTTCCAGAATGTGTTTCAAATTATCGAAATTTTCACTAGTGTCAGTGCTATAGTTACGCAATCGGAACAGAAGGCATTCTATTTGTCTTGTGCAAAAGCACAACTTTTAAGCTGATTAGTGCACTATCGATGAATAAACGCCAATCATCTTTTTTATAGGTTAACCCTATCGTCTCCATTAACTTTTCAATATCGTTGCAATAAGCGAAATTTTTTGCATCATTCACACTGAAGAACTTTTCTAACTCTTTTTGGCGTTTTCGATATGCTGTTACTTTGGTACCTTTCGCCAGCAAATTATTTCCTTTCAAAAATGAAGCCAGTAGTTCTGATTTTTTCTGAGTCAAACACAAATTTGCAACAATTCCATCCAATTTGTTTTGTGTGACTAAGATTGGGTCCTTTGATGTTTCATAGGATGTACCTTCACCATGGTTTTTGGGATTTTTAACGCAAATTATCGACTAAGACCATTTTCTTTTCAAATGAAATTTATTGAAGAAACTGAGAGGCATATTTTAGATCAAATAGAAAGCAAAAAAGACTTAGTGTTGTGGAAAATATTTTCAAAAAGCATGAAAAAAAAATAATTTTTCCAACAAAAATTTTCTAAATCATTTTTTTTAAAAATTTTGATAATTTGGCTTTTACAGATTGAAAAAATATCAATTAGTCGACGAGTTATAGTTAAAAAAATCATATAAACAATATGCTGAAAATCGGCATTTGACTACAAAGTTTGAAGGTCGATTAAAAAAAGAAATTCCAACTAACATAAACAAACGCCGCGATAATGGTCTTCTAATTGCACCTGTATTTTCGCCCCCCTCTCTCAGAATCGACCTAACTTTTGCTAACCTGAATTTGTTCCACAGTGTAATTAGTTGACCACACAACAGATGCATACTCTAGGGTAGGCCTAACGAGGCTAGAATTAAATGCTTAGTAACATAAGGATCATCAAGTTCCTTAGACCACCTTTAATGAAACCCAAAAGAGATTTTGCCACACCCAAATCAAGAAAATTTGTAACATTTTCAAGACATTTATTATCAATATAATACCCTGTAGGTATCAACGCTGCTCTACTAAAGGATAACTACATTTCCTGAAATTTAAGAACATGTTATTTACACTACACCAATCTTTAAGGCCTACTTAATTTTTCTGCAATAATTCCGAAGTATCAATTATTTTAAATGACAAAAAGAGTTTAACAGCATCTGCTTACATTAATTCTTCAGAGAAATGAGCAACGGAAGGAAGGTCATTGAGGTATAATACAAAAAGAACTGGACCCAAGTGACTACCTTGTGGAAATATCGGAACCAAAATTTTAAAAATCAGATGAGTATTTACATATGTAGGTTACGTCCTCTTTATTATATTACTATAATTTTGTAATTAAATATACATTTTTAATATTTGAGGATGACGTTAAAATAGAGTGGCATTACCAGCCTAAACTAATACACTCGTGGAGTATAATATTACATAAACACTCATGAAGCAAATACTACAAACACAACGACCACATAAACAACAAATATTACAGCTGCCACACACTAACTATAAAATTTTGAATAACAAGAACAGCAAAGTTAAAGTATATTTTTCTCAGAGTTATTTTATATCCTCATATATATCTCGGCAGCTATTGATGAACTAGTGGATTGTGTGGCGCCTAGGCGCCCGTTTATTCTGACTTTAACAAACAATTTTTTTTCCATTTCAGAATTTTCCTATATTTTATATATTTAAAAAAAAATAATTTTAATGTTTTTAAAATTTCTTAAAAAAAAAAAAATCGTAAAACAGTTGTAAAAAATACAAACCAAAAACTTCGATTTTCAAATGAAGTTTTGTAAAAGGTCCTTTTATGTATATTTTCGCTTAAGTTTGGCAGTAGCCAACCTTTGCTTTATACTTTTTGCTTCTATACATAAGGAGTTTTTAATATTATATGATTTTAAAAAAATATTTTATTTTGATAGAAACTCGGTAACTTTTAGTCTTATTAAGACGAGCTATTAATATGTATATTTTTAATAATTTAATTTATGTTTTATAACTTTTTAAAATGCATCAAAATAAATAAACTTATTCAACTAAAAAAAGTTTTTAAACCTTTCGGACAAAACAAAAAAATACTACGGTTATAACGAACTTAGTCTATAACGAACTAATTTGGCCGGTCCCGCCGAGTTCGTTATAACCGAACTCCATTTTATTGTAGAAAAAATAGAACAGCATAGAAAAAAAACGTTTTAGAGCAAGGTTCCTAAAAGTTTCTTAAGGGGGGGTAAGGTTTTAAAAGTTAATAAAAGTCGTATTTTGCATAATTCTTTTTTGAAGACATGAATACACGTTATAGCATAACATTTGAGGAATCTTTGAAAAAAATTTCAACTAAAAATTTGAATAAATTAGTCCGTGACAGCCAATATCCGGAGGCGTTGTTGTTTTGCAGTGAACATCATAACTCGTTACCGGACCATGTGAAATAACAAAAACGAAATGCGTTTAAAAGGTGACATGTTTCCTGAAGTAGTGAGGAAGAGTTTTTTAATTTTTTTTTTTTTTTTTTTTCGGAATTTTGAAGTGAAAAACGATTTTTGCTATACAATTTCCGGAATTTGTTGTTAAAAAAAAATGGGCAAGAAAATGGAATTAAAAAAACCTTCGTGGTGACCTGATGATTTATGTGTAGATATAGTGTCTAAAATTTCAAAAGAATCGGTCAAGAAGATTTTGAGTTATGATGCTCACGGACTTCGAACATTTATTTGCGAGAAAATCGGTTTAAAGTTTTTTAAAAACGGATTTATATACTATATACCGTATGAGGCCGGTCGCTGGAAACGCTGAACCTTCTAAAGTTTTGCTCTGATTTACTTAGAATTTTGAAAAACACTCTCGACATGTTGTGCATTCAGGAAGAGAAATGCAAAAAAAGGTTTTAAAACCTACCACCCCTTAAGGATATGCAAACACCAATACACCTACAGAAAAAAGAAAAAAAAAATTTCATATTTCATCATACATGTTAACTGAAAAAAGAGAACTACATTTTTTGCAAAGTTATCTATAAATCCAAAAAAGAAAAAATAAAAAATAAGCGCGCATTAGTTTTACTTAAAAAAAAATAAAATCGCCTTTAATTCTTCCATGATAATTTCAATAAATTATTCAAATTAAAATCTTAAATATACCTATTTACATAATTTATGTTTGTCTAAATTTTTTTAAAAGCAAATTATGCAAAAATTAATATTATGAGTGAAAAAAATTATTTTCCCACCTCTAAAATTGCAATGTAATTTAATTATGCAAAGTTACAATAATTTAAATTTTAAACTTAATATTGCACTATTTTTGCAAGGGCTTTTCAATACAGAGCTATAAACGAAATCATACGTTGAACAAAATCCACATTGAAGATCTCTTTTTCTCAAATATTTATCAAAAAAAGCATACCTTTGGTAAGTGCTGGCCATCAGAAAACCTGAGCGAAAGCACTCTTAACAATACAAAACAATTTTGAGATGAAAAACAAAACAGACAAACGGATAAGTTTAGTTTAATGGAAGAAGTATGTATGCATATCGGACGACGTTAAGTGCGAAAAATAAAAATGTTTAAAATTTCAGTCATTACTTTTTTTGCAGAATTTTTTCATTGACCCAACAATGGGAATTTAAAGAAGAATTTGAATAGATATTAGTTTTTTTTTTGATGCATTTTTTGCGCTTAACTTATTCCATATGTAACACGAAATCTGCCTATGTAGTGCTATTGTCGTTAGCAGTGATGCCAATTTTGACAAGTTATTATAATTTCGACGATTTTTCAATTTGTTAAAATGATTTGTAAAATTTGTTAAAATGATGATTGAAGATTTTAAATTTTCAGTAGTATAAAAATTACTATTTCAAGGGTTAACAATTAATGGGTTGTTTATCGAAAATTGATAGTTTTTGTTCAGTGTAAATGGAAATTACAAAATATGTATAGATTTAATTCTGAGTCAAGTCGTTTCAAAACGGAAATACCTTGAATAGCATCTCTATTTAAGATTTAAGTTTTAATTACGGCGATACTTTAAACCTATATTATGTGTTACAGCTATAGATGCATGTAAATAAAGTTATTTAGTTGATTGCTGTTTTAAATTTTTTTCGTTGAAATTTCACCACTAATACATTTTTATATATAGAAATAACCAATGCTGTAATAATATTCGTAATATTCGTAGTATGAGTTTTATTTTTATTTTCTTGACAATTTCTTGTTTTAAAAATGACGATTTTGGCGATTTAGTTTCCAAAACTGTCGATTTTCAGAAGATTTTATTAGCAGCTCTGGTCGGTAACATAGAAGAGAGAAAATTGTGTGTGGGTTTGTATAAAATGAGAAAGATTAAATTTTGTTTGTGTATTTCGCATAGATTTGTAGGGAGTGCTATGTGTATTATTTCAGCGTTACAGAATCAGTCAGTCAGTCAGTCAGAGAGTCAGGGAAATATATTTAAGATAATTTGCACAAAAACTGCGCAACCCAGCTTAACTATTGACACCATGCTTGTTATTACCACAGACGGATAGACGGACAGCGCATTATCAACTCTGCTTGTTATACGGATCACGAATAATTTTAAAATAATTTTTACAAAAGGGATGACATATCTATAAAAACTGATAAATCTGATTACATATTTGAAAGTAAAACATTAAAGATTAAAGTGTATATGTATACGAAATGGCACAATTGCCCAATGGGTCCTTCTATTAAAGTTCAATTTTCCCATTGATCGATTCGCCTTGCGAGGCCAGTACAAGTTGAAAAGAGAAATCTTTAATAAAAAAATTTTTGACAGCAGTTGTAAGTTTTCATAACTCTCTGAGCAGGGATGCCCAGAAATTTCTTGTGAAAGTGCAAACACTAATACATATAAAGAAAAAAAAATTTTTTCCATTTATTTATTTTTTTTATTTTTTTTTTTATTTTTTTTTTTTTATTTGTTAGTCTGTGTAACAAGACTGAAGTCTTAAAACAACACAGGGGTACATTAAGGACAAATATGATAATTTGACATTGATTTTGATGAAAATAATAACAAAACTGTTAATAAGTCTCAGAAAAAATTAATACATTAAAATAATAAAAATTAAATTAAAAATAAAAAAATAAAAAATAAGAATTAAAAATTAAAAATTTAAAAATTATGAATTAAAAACTAAAGATTAAAAATTAAAAATAAAAATTAAAAATCAAAAATTAAAAATTAATAATTAAGAAATAAAAATAAAAAATATAATATAAAATGCATTAATTAAAATTTATATCAGTAAGTTTAGTTAAATAAACAAAAACAGTATTGAAATTTTAAATAATAATAACAAATATTTTAATAATACAAAAAATAAAATAAAAAAATAAAAAACAACACATATTTTACTTTTACGAGTATAGCTCCAATAATTTTTACTTAAAAAAACGTGCGTTGCTTATATCTTTAATGTTTACTGGTAGCATGTTCCAAAGACGAATAGCATTAATATAAAATTGCCATTCTGATATTAATCTATGATGCCTGATTTGAATTATATTTTTGGTTCTATTAAATCTACTGAATTTTAATCTATTAAATAGATAGTCAGGCTCTCGAGCGATAACAATTTTATGTAAAAATATTAAAATACGTATTTTCAATAGGTCCTCAAATTGTACACCATATAGAGTAGTTTCTTCGAATACGATGAAATGCTGTCAAATCTCCGCAGTCCAAATACATATCTAGTAATGTTATTGTAAACAACGTTTAATCTTCGTTTACTTTCACATCAATACATCAGAATCAGTAAAAATTTTTTTTTCATATTTTTATTCCCTATTGCAATGTCTTAAAATGCTTTTGTATTAGTCTGATATTTTGTATTAGTCTGAATAATTTGAAAGCATATCAAACATTCTGCTTCAGCCTTAAAGTTATAAGTGAAAAAAAAATCACTTTCACACTTCCCGTCTGCCTAAGTGCTTTTATAAAAATAAAGGCAAAGCACACAATATTCTATCAAAATTACCATATCGGTCTAGAACGTACTCAAACCAGCGAAAATAAAGTAAAGTGTTTGAAAATTAACCGAGGATCATTAACTTTAGTTATTGTTGAATTTTTTTATGGAGATTTAATACGAGTAGTAAATTTATAACGAGAGTACTTCCTTCATGCGAAAACATAGTGTTAAATTCAATTCCATATTATGGTTATTTCTCTAAGCTTTTGTAGTTTTTTTTTTTTTTGTTTTCTATTTATATGGTAAAAAGTAAGTTGAAGTATTTCCCATAAAGGAGAATTTTATACCTATATCTTAGGGGGGATGGAAGAATTAATAATTCAGCATTTTGTTAAGTCCGGTTTGTTTGTATTGTATTGTAGAACTATTAATACTTGTGAGATACGAGCAACTAAAAATGTCAATGTTCTGATTTCGAATTACATTGCACTTATTGCACGTAGAAATTATAGTTAATTGATTGTTGTGCTTCCGCGATCAGTTATTTATTATAAAAATATTATATATATTGCTAATACAAATACTTTTGCTAATAAATAACTTTATTTTAGAATAGTGAATATAATTATGACAAACATATTCAATTAGTTTAATATGTACAATGTAAATAAAGTCTATCAGACTTTTGAGGTAAATATAGAAATGTCACAATGAAATATTGACAAAAATATATTTTCAAAGTCAGCTATTGACAATAACATGTACTTTGCTACATAAGTAAATAAATATTTATGTAGATTAATGAATATATTTATGTACTCAGACCAAAATAAATATTAAATACTAATTGAACTCAATGTTGATTGAATCCATGCTCGTATGCATGTTCCAATTTGTAGAAAATTTTAACACACTGCACTTGAATAATTTCTGCTTTTAATCTATTCTGCAAAATGATGATATATTTTTGTTTTTGGGTTGCATTTAAAATTTACTTTCTGTTTGGGATTTAGGTCAATGTGAAGAGACTTTTTTTGTATTTATTTTCTTTATTTAAAATACTTCATAAAATATATGCCTGAGCAATATGGCAATACATACTCGTACATAAGTATGTATGTATGTAAGTGAAAAGTCAATAAAACCGCAGGAGGAGATAAGAATGTCAAAGCAATCAAAACAATGTGAATCAAATTGAGTTGAGTAGAGTACAAATTTGCATCACCAACAATTTTTCAATATTGTATTTACTAGTATTATATGTATGGATGTATGTTTGTCCATTTGTAAACATTGTTTACCCATAAAACAAAATAAGTCCCATAAACTCTTTGTTAAAAAAGTATACCGAAATTTGGATCTAATTGATAGTTTCATCGATCATTTTCATCAAAGATTTACAATGTTCGTAGCTACGGTGCATAACACTGATATTATAGCAATAAATAATGCAACCCATAAAAACAAAGTTTTTATTAAAATACTTGCTTTCCTTACGCATATGAGTTTTGAATCTCTACGTGACTGTGCGTGGTTTTGCGTGACGATTTTAAAATTAATCTTTGGTCACAACAAGTTTATGGACCAAGTTTCAGATTGATTGCATGAGGGGAAATGGGGTTTAAATCACTTCGTGACTGGGCGTGACTATGCATGACAGTGTGTGACTATCTTAAAATTTATCTTTGGCCACAACAAGTCTGTGGACAAAGTTTCAGATCGATCCGATGAGGGAAAATGAGGTTTTGATCTCTCCGTGGCTGTGCATGACTACCCCAAAATTAATCTATAGTCACAACAAGACTATGGGCCAAGTTTCACATCAATTGGATGAGGGGAATTGGGATTGCCCCATGGCAGACAGACAGAGAATATGAGTTAAAAGAAAGAGTTTCATGACTTCAGAAATTCATGAATGGACTGTATTTGTATTGATGAATTTTATGTGGTGTTCTGGAATAACCGCAAATGTCCACTTTTCTCAATTTCCTGTTACTCGTATTGATGGAAAAAATATCGACCTGACAACTTTGAATCTCCTGAATACTTTTACTTTATGAGATAAGCCATTATTAAGAAAACCACGAATTCATGGAAGGAGTCTTATATCTCTCACTAGATGTAACCCGGTGTGCTTCGCTACACCCTCCCCCTACCCCTCCCCCTTCGGAATCGTTATGAAAGGGCTCACGCAAAGTCCCAAGGCTCTCACTAATACAGTAATTCACATGTATCACATTTAATATTAAGTTTGTGTGGGGGTACCACGCGCATTTGTCTAATCCCGGCCATTTTTTTGTCGGACTCCTCACGTTAATAATAGATTACTTGAGACAAATTTGCAAAGCTTTCTCTATCGTAGTACTTAATATATATGATACTAAAAATTTACTATGTATGGGAGTGCCACGACCACTAAAAATATTTAAAAAAATTAAAGCCTGTAGCACTCACATATCCGCAGTAAGACTATGTGAAAATTTCAGGAAGATCATATGAGTAGTTACGGAGATTACCCCCTACAAACAAACAAACAAACAAATATTACCTCTTTGTTATGTTAGTATAGAATATTAGTATAGATTTTTTTATTTCAATGGTTGCTGATGCTGATATACAATGTTTTCTGTTTTTTCATTCGGTACAACAATTATCAGATTTTCGGCGTTCCTACCCTGGAGCAAAAGGTACATGTATCTGCCCATGAAAAGAAGATGGATTATCCATATTAGATCTGGCAACACTTAACTATTGGCCCTGAACTTAGAATATCATTTGGCAATTTTTCTTTTTAGCGTTTTTTGATATTGTCCATTTTTGATTTTGAAGATTTTTGTTTTTTGGGCGATTTTTATTTTTCTCGATTTTTGGGTTTGGCCATTTTTGGTTTTGGCGCCATATTTTCCACGACAAATCACATTGATAACTCATGAACTTGTCAAAAGACTGTCGCTTTCGTAGTGCTTCATATTTTTTACATAGGAGGTGCCACGCCCACTAATCCCATCCCGCCCATTTTTTATTGGACTACTCACATTAATATCTGATGGACTCATGCAAAATGTAGACTCTTTCCCTTTTATATTACACCAGTTATATGATATTAGATATTTACTTTGCATGGGCGGTGCTACGCCCACTGCTTCGATCACGCCCATTTTTTTCTTCGACTAATCACACAAAGAACCTATGGGCTCACGCAAAGCCACAAAGCTCTCTCTTTTACAGTACTCCAGAAATATGTTATTAAATTTTTACCTTGTATGGGTGGTGCCATGCCCACTGCTCCGATCACGCCCAAATGAATAACTTATGGGCTCACACAAAGTCCCAAGACTCTCACTATTACAGTACTTCAGATATATGGCATTTTATATTTACTTTGTATGGCAGGTGCCACGCCTATTGGTCCGATACTGCCCATTTTGCATCCGACTACTCACATTAATAATAGGTGACATCAAAAAAATTTTAAAAGCTCTATCTATCACAGCACTCGAGAAATATAATATTGAACTATTACTTGTATGGGAGGTACCACGCCCACTTATCCGATCCCGCACATTTCCGGCGTAGGTACTAATATTAACAATAGGTGACCTCACACAAATTTGCAAAGCTCTCCCTGTCATGGTACTCAATATATGTATATGATATTAAAAATTTACTTCGTGTGGGAGATGCCACGCCCACTAAAAATATTAAAAAAATTATAGCCTATAGCACTTCCCATATCCGCAGTAAGACTCTGTGAAAATTTCAAGAAGATCAGATGAGTAGTTACGGAGATTACCTCCTACAAACAAACAAACAAACAAACAAACAAACAAACAAACAAACAAACACACATTACCTCTTTATAATATTAGTATAGATTACTCAAATTACGTCATTTAATAACTTTTGCAACATAAATATACACTTCTATGCAGATTCCTAACTACAACAGAAGGGTAAGATTTTTAAGATATCAATAAATACACGTATGAAAATTATAGTCTATTGGCCTAGACTTAATATACGTTTATTACTAAACCATATGTTTAGAGAACGGGCTTTAAGTCCAACTTATAAACCAAATTTGAGGGGCATTGTTATTATTTTTTTTGTTTGCAATGTTCGTACGAATGTTGCTATATTAATATGGGGACTTAATCCAAATATGGACCCAACTTGACCATATTTGGTAAAGTCACATATTTTTTGCAAAAACCTATACAGTCCAAATCTGAGAAAATCTGTGCTATATTATTGATTTTAGATATATTTAAGTGAATATCGGGAAGTAGCTTTATATGGGGGCTATGAGTAAGAATTATCCTACAGGGTTTATTTAAGAATAACTGATTAATGGGTGTAATAAACATACACAAAAAAAATTTGACTAAGATCTATATGATAATTTGGATCTTATGGCAATTTAAGCCGATATCAAAGGGGTCATTTGTATGGGGACTAGGTCTGAACAAA
>OY821520.1:6877457-7009957 GCA_963682025.1 Cordilura impudica
TATTGAGCCATATTGGACAATGATGTAAGACTTTCGTTGTTTCATGCGTGGACCTATTATGATACCCTGCAACGTATCAAGCAGTTCTAAGTGCATTTTAAACAAGACATCAAGAAACTTGGTTTCAATTATTTTCTATAATACAAAGTCCAACAGTTGACTGACAATATGATTATACGATTGAGTAAGTAATAATTATATGTTGTTTATGCGATTATATATTTTTGTTTTATTTATTTATTTACAGTTTTCTTTTTTTGTTTTGTTTTTTGTAGTGGTCGCACGTTTTTATTTTTTGCAGTAAAATTATTTTAAACAATGTGTTCACACAAGTTACATTGATACTAACATTGTTGTACAAATGTGCAAATTTAACAAATCTTTAAATTTGTTTTTTAATACGAATAATATTTATTCCATGAGGAATGTTTGCGGACAATATTGGATAATTCTAAATTGGCAAAACAAAAATTTTTATCTAAAACTGTTAAATTTAAAAACTTAACTATAAAGTACATATTATATGGCATTATCTTACGAAACCGGGCCTTAATATTTATTTTGTTTTGTCACACATTAAATTTCAAAAACACAAAAAAATATTAATTAAATTAATTAGTTTCTAACAGAGTTCAGAAAAAAACACACACTGAATAAAAAACTCGTACATATATGTAAACAAACATAACTTAGACCAACACACACATATTTTTATTTTCATACCAATTATGTTTGTTTTTGAATTTTCTTCGGTGCCCAACACAACCATGACTGTGTTCGTTTTAATATTTCGTTATTTACACGAACATTTTTGTATCACATACTTTTTGTTTCAATCACACATAAAGCACACATTTTTGAGTGTTGCTTTATTTGAAGTTCATGTTCTGGTAAGTGTACTAAAAAAAAACACAGAACATATACAATAAACAGGTTCGAGTTCAGTTATATTTTAAGTCGTGTTGTGGCTCGTGTAGTGAGAAAAAACACAACATGTACAATAAACAGGTTCGGGTTCAGTTATATTTTAAACACGACTTAAAATATAACTGAACTCGAACCTGTTTATTGTACATGTTGTGTTTTTTCTTACTACACGAGCCACAACACGACTTAAAATATAATTGAACTCGAACCTGTTTATTGTACATGTTCCGTGTTTTTTTTCATTACACGTTCCAGAACATGAACTTCAAATAAAGCAACACTCAAAAATGTGTGCTTTATGTGTGATTGAAACAAAAAGTATGTGATACAAAAATGTTCGTGTAAATAACGAAATATTAAAACGAACACAGTCATGGTTGTGTTGGGCACCGTAGAAAATTTAGAAACGCACATAATTGATATGAAAATAAAGATATGTGTTGGCTGCTTTTGAACAGAACATTGTGTGTTTCGTGTGTGTATTTTCTGAACCTTGGTTTCTAATTTCATATCAGTAAAAACAATGGTTGTCATAATCAATAAATAAAATTAATTATTCCATTGTATCAACTAATGCACACACCATTCATACAACCGAATTTGCATATAATATCAATGGCTTTTACCAAACTACGGTAATTAATGTATTTTATATTATTTACTAATCACAACAAAATAATATGATATTAGATGCAACTATCAAAATTCGGTTGGCAGCAAATTCGATAGCAATAACGAGTTTCTTTTTAAACACCCAAAATTAAGCACCAAATCAACACTTAGCATTCAAAGTTTCAAATTTAATTTCACATAAACCTTTATGTAGGGGAGCAATAGAAAAAAAATATGGCCTTCAAAATACTATATTTACTATATATGTATGTACATAATTGTTTACGCCAACATACTACTCATAAATGGTGTACAAAAATGCATGGAGCAGAAAATTTCGCTTTAAAAACTGTCATTTTATTCTAAACAGTGTCATGTTTCGAGGCGAAAATGAAAAACTGGACATCATCTTCCAAAAATATAAAATAAAATAAAGAATGAAAAAAAAAATTCCCACATAAACTTGATATATTTACATCTCATCTATCTGCATGGTATTTATAAATACGTTTTCATTAATGTAAAACAAAACAAAACCTTAAATTTTGTGCAAATTTAGCACTAAATATGAAATTTTTCTTTGCCAGCAAAACAATTCATAAATAAAAATAAAAATGATCCACACAGCGGACAATCACACCTAATGTGAATGACTTTTTTGTTTTTATACCCTATACCACTATGTGGTCAGGGTATAGTGACTTTGTGCTGATGTTTGTAACTACCCATCTTTTACTATACCGATCGAATCAGAAACGATTTAGCAATGTCCGTCCGTCCCTCCGGCCGTCTGTGTGTCCATGTAAAGCTTGTAATCAAACTGAACATGTTTTTATAAAATTTAGTATATAAGCTTCTATCGGCCATAGGAGAAAGTCGGTCCACGCTCAGACCTAGTCCCCATACAAATGACACCTTTGACATCGATTTAAATTGGCATAATATCCAAATTATCATATAGATTTCGGTTAAATTGGGTTTATGTAAGGTTATTACATCCATTTATCAGTAGTCCAAAAATAAACCCTATAGGACACATCTCAGTCATAGCCCCACATGAAGCTGATTCCCGATTTTCACTTAAACCTATCAAAAAACTTAGATATTGCACAGATTTTTCTCAAATTTGGTTTGTATACGTTTTTGTAAAATCTAAGTGACTACCAAATACGGTCACGGTCGTCCATTTTTCGACCTATATAAATATAGCATCCAATATGAACTTTTTCATATCCAAAGGCAAAAAAATTAATAAAAATATAACTCAAATTTGGTTTATGCTTATTTTCTATATCCAATTAGTTGGACCTAAGAGATAGAGTATGGTATATGGTATCGTATAGTCGGACTAGATCGACTATAATTTTCTTACTTGTTCTTTTTTCTTTTTTTTTGTTTTTAAAAAATACACAAAAACAAATGTCTATAAAACTATATTCTGGCTATATGCAGAATAAAATATTGCCACATAGAGAAAACTTCAGCTTTTCAACAATTTTAGAGCCGCAGGCAGAATCGCAAGGCGGAAGGAATCAAATGAAACAATTTTAATGAATTGACAATATGAATTCAAACTAAATTTTTATAAGTGTATTTTTATGCATTTTTCGCAGGCAGGTGCTTGACTCTTGCTTAACTCATAGACAACGGGAAAAATCTTTTGAAATTAAAAAAACGGAACTGTCACACGGATATTTATGAATACCAAGGAAAAAAAATTAATCTTTCATATGTAAACAAAAACTTTGATAACACAACCATGAACCGATATCGTGATATTGGGTCATGATGTCGACGCTATTACCCAACTTTTTCCTTTGAGCTTTTTCAGACAAATCTAATAAAGACGACATTTAATTGTTTTCTTATCAATATTTGCAATATTTTCCAGCAGATGTTTGAAACAGAATTTCAATTATGCATTCTAATCACTTTTGCTGCCAACTCAAGCTGAATGAACTTCAATGGAAATTCTATTCAATATTCTCAATAATTGTGTGGCTCGTCATTTTGCAGTCTTAATTAAAAAAATCAAAAACAAGTTCTAAAAGTCTCCTTAGGCTAATGTTATTATAACATTAATTTTGGTGGGTTATTTAAATTCAAAGTTCAAATAATATTTTACACGCTGTTAATCAAAAAAGAATCAAATAACCAGGTGGTTTCTTTCAATAAAGTATATGTAAATAACTAAAAAAAAATATAAAAAAAAATTTAGTAAAATTAACAAGAAAAAAGAAACAAAACATTATTTGCGTCATTAAGAAATACAAGAAGTAGATGGTTTTCAAGGGATTCGGATGTGGTGATTAGAATTAGATCATCGCCAATGAATTCCACAAGGGCTTGTGTCATAGAACACAAGTTTTTTTTATGGTTTAGGAGATGTACATTTAAATACTGATTATTATAATAAACAATTTTGTTCTTAAGGTGTGTTCAGACTACGCAAATATTTGACCAAATAAACGTAACCCCTAATTTTATGAAAGTTTTATTCAATCTTACATGATATATAAAAGACAAAATTAAGTTATGTTTTCTTACATTAGTAATATTTAATA
Organism: Cordilura impudica; assembly: GCA_963682025.1. Lineage (NCBI taxonomy): Eukaryota > Metazoa > Arthropoda > Insecta > Diptera > Scathophagidae > Cordilura > Cordilura impudica. Next base: position 6,881,561 of record OY821520.1, read on the forward strand.
TATTTAACTATATTCTATATCATATATTGTATAACTTAATGAAAATTATACAAGGAAAATTATACATTATTTAGGGGTTACGTTTATTTGGTCAAATATTTGCGTAGTCTGAACGCACCTTTAGTTCAGGAATCTTTTTTTATCTGAATATTTTATTTTTTCTTTTCAAACTACAATTCTTTTCAACTCAATATCATTTATTTCTACGTTCAAATCAATTAATCATATGCCAATATCAAGATTTTACCAATATCGCAATTCCCTAAGGGTTCACACAAAAATAGTTTTTATCTTGGGTCTTTCAATTTTTAAAATATTTTGATGTAATATTTATCGCAAAAAAAATCACGATTTCATTCAAATTTATTTTGAAATTTAGTAATTTTTAACTTAATTTAATATATACATATATGTATTATATGTATTTTTCTAATATTGAATAAGCGTGGGGACCCTAAAATTTCACATATTTTATTTTTAGCACAGCTCGCCATTACTCGAGCTGCGAGTTACTCAAGCTGCTCGAGCTACTCGAGTAGTAAATGAGCTTCTCGTGCAGCTGCACTAGTAAAAACTAATGTTCTTGATGTGTAAACATCTAAACATCGCGCAGGGGGTAAAAATCTATTTTACAACACAATCACCAAACAAAACATAGACAAAAGACAAAATAGGTGTGATTTATGATTGTACTAGTGAAAAAAACATGATATCTACTAACCTGTTTGAAAATGAAAATTGAAAAAATAAAAAATAAAAAATAATAAACGAATAATTAAAAAATCAAAAATCAAAAATGAAATATAAAAAATGAAAAATGAAAAACAAAAAATGAAAAGTAACAAATGAAAAATGAAACATGAAAAATGAAAAATAAAAAATTAAAAATAAAAAATAAAAAATGAGAATTGATATTTGAAAAACGAAAAATGAAAAAAAAAAATGAAAAATAAAATTATATATAAAATATGAAAAATAAAAAAATTAAAAATGAAAAACGAAAAATAAAAAAGTGAAAAATAAAGAAGAAAAATCGAAAATGAAAAATTAAAAAAAATCAAAAAAAATCAAAAATGAAAAAAATAAAAAATTAAAAATAAAAAATAATAAATGAAAAATGAAAAATGAAAAATGAATAATGAAAAATTAAAAAATTAAAATTCAAAAATAAAAAATTAAAAATAAAAAATGAAAAATAAAAATTGTAAAATTAAAAATGAAAAATAAAAATTAAAAAATGAGAAATGAGAAATGAAAAATTAAAAATGTGAAATGAGATATGACAAATTAAAAATGAAAAATTAAAAACGAAAAATTAAAAACAAAAAGTGAAAAATAAAACTAAATGTAAAATAATGAAAAACAAAAAATAAAAAAATAAAAAAGAGAAATGAAATATAAAAAAGAAAATTCAAAAATGAAAAATAAAAATTAAAAATTAAAAACTAAAAATGAAAAATAAAAAATGAAAAATGAAAAATAAAAAATTAAAAATTAAAAATGAAAAATATAAAAATTAAAAATAAAAATAAAATGATATATAAAAAATTAAAAATTAAAAATTAAAAATTAAAAATTAAAAACTAAAAATTAAAAAATTAAAAATTAAAAATTAAAAATTAAAAATTAAAAATTAAAAATTAAAAATTAAAAATTAAAAATTAACAAATTAAAAATTAAAAATTAAAAATTAAAATTAAAAATTAAAAATTAAAAATTAAAAATTAAAAATTAAAAATTAAAAATTAAAAATTAAAAATTAAAAATTAAAAATTAAAAATTAAAAATTAAAAAATTAAAAATTAAAAATTAAAAATTAAAAATTAAAAATTAAAAAATTAAAAATTAAAAATTAAAAATTAAAAATTAAAAATTAAAAATTAAAAATTAAAAATTAAAAATTAAAAATTAAAAATTAAAAATTAAAAATTAAAAATTAAAAAATTAAAAATTAAAAATTAAAAATTAAAAATTAAAAATTAAAAATTAAAAATTAAAAATTAAAAATTAAAAATTAAAAATTAAAAATTAAAAATTAAAAATTAAAAATTAAAAATTAAAAATTAAAAATTAAAAATTAAAAATTAAAAATTAAAAATTAAAAATTAAAAATTAAAAATTAAAAATTAAAAATTAAAATTAAAAATTAAAAATTAAAAATTAAAAATTAAAAATTAAAAATTAAAAATTAAAAATTAAAAATTAAAAATTAAAAATTAAAAATTAAAAATTAAAAATTAAAAATTAAAAATTAAAATTAAAAATTAAAAATTAAAAATTAAAAATTAAAAATTAAAAATTAAAAATTAAAAATTAAAAATTAAAAATTAAAAATTAAAAATTAAAAATTAAAAATTAAAAATTAAAAATTAAAAATTAAAAATTAAAAATTAAAAATTAAAAATTAAAAATTAAAAATTAAAAATTAAAAATTAAAAAATTAAAAATTAAAAATTAAAAATTAAAAATTAAAAATTAAAAATTAAAAATTAAAAATTAAAAAATTAAAAATTAAAAATTAAAAATTAAAAATTAAAAATTAAAAATTAAAAATTAAAAATTAAAAATTAAAAATTAAAAATTAAAAATTAAAAATTAAAAATTAAAAATTAAAAATTAAAAATTAAAAATTAAAAATTAAAAATTAAAAATTAAAAATTAAAAATTAAAAATTAAAAAGTAAAAATTAAAAATTAAAAATTAAAAATTAAAAATTAAAAATTAAAAATTAAAAATTAAAAATTAAAAATTAAAAATTAAAAATTAAAAATTAAAAATTAAAAATTAAAAATTAAAAATTAAAAATTAAAAATTAAAAATTAAAAATTAAAAATTAAAAATTAAAAATTAAAAATTAAAAATTAAAAATTAAAAATTAAAAATTAAAAATTAAAAATTAAAAATTAATTAAAAATTAAAAATTAAAAATTAAAAATTAAAAATTAAAAATTACAAATTAAAAATTAAAAATTAAAAATTAAAAATTAAAAATTAAAAATTAAAAATTAAAAATTAAAAATTAAAAATTAAAAATTAAAAATTAAAAATTAAAAATTAAAAATTAAAAATTAAAAATTAAAAATTAAAAATAAAAATTAAAAATTAAAAATTAAAAATTAAAAATTAAAAATTAAAAATTAAAAATTAAAAATTAAAAATTAAAAATTAAAAATTAAAAATTAAAAATTAAAAATTAAAAATTAAAAATTAAAAATTAAAAATTAAAAATTAAAAATTAAAAATTAAAAATTAAAAATTAAAAATTAAAAATTAAAAATTAAAAATTAAAAATTAAAAATTAAAAATTAAAAATTAAAAATTAAAAATTTAAAAATTAAAAATTAAAAATTAAAAATTAAAAATTAAAAATTAAAAATTAAAAATTAAAAAATTAAAAATTAAAAATTAAAAATTAAAAATTAAAAATTAAAAATTAAAAATTAAAAATTAAAAATTAAAAATTAAAAAATTAAAAATTAAAAATTAAAAATTAAAAATTAAAAATTAAAAATTAAAAATTAAAAATTAAAAATTAAAAATTAAAAATTAAAAATTAAAAATTAAAAATTAAAAATTAAAAATTAAAAATTAAAAATTAAAAATTAAAAATTAAAAATTAAAAATTAAAAATTAAAAATTAAAAATTAAAAATTAAAAATTAAAAATTAAAAATTAAAAATTAAAAATTAAAAATTAAAAATTAAAAATTAAAAATTAAAAATTAAAAATTAAAAATTAAAAATTAAAATTAAAAATTAAAAATTAAAATTAAAAATTAAAAATTAAAAATTAAAAATTAAAAATTAAAAATTAAAAATTAAAAATTAAAAATTAAAAATTAAAAATTAAAAATTAAAAATTAAAAATTAAAAATTAAAAATTAAAAATTAAAAATTAAAAATTAAAAATTAAAAATTAAAAATTAAAAATTAAAAATTAAAAATTAAAAATTAAAAATTAAAAATTAAAAATTAAAAATTAAAAATTAAAAATTAAAAATTAAAAATTAAAAATTAAAAATTAAAAATTAAAAATTAAAAATTAAAAATTAAAAATTAAAAATTAAAAATTAAAAAATTAAAAATTAAAAATTAAAAATTAAAAATTAAAAATTAAAATTAAAATTAAAAATTAAAAATTAAAAATTAAAAATTAAAAATTAAAAATTAAAAATTAAAAATTAAAAATTAAAAATTAAAAATTAAAAATTAAAAATTAAAAATTAAAAATTAAAAATTAAAAATTAAAAATTAAAAATTAAAAATTAAAAATTAAAAATTAAAAATTAAAAATTAAAAATTAAAAATTAAAAATTAAAAATTAAAAATTAAAAATTAAAAATTAAAAATTAAAAATTAAAAATTAAAAATTAAAAATTAAAAATTAAAAATTAAAAATTAAAAATTAAAAATTAAAAATTAAAAATTAAAAATTAAAAATTAAAAATTAAAAATTAAAAATTAAAAATTAAAAATTAAAAATTAAAAATTAAAAATTAAAAATTAAAAATTAAAAATTAAAAATTAAAAATTAAAAATTAAAAATTAAAAATTTAAAAATTAAAAATTAAAAATTAAAAATTAAAAATTAAAAATTAAAAATTAAAAATTAAAAATTAAAAATTAAAATTTAAAAATTAAAAATTAAAAATTAAAAATTAAAAATTAAAAATTAAAAATTAAAAATTAAAAATTACAAATTTACAAATTAAAAATTAAAAATTAAAATTAAAAATTAAAAATTAAAAATTAAAAATTAAAAATTAAAAATTAAAAATTAAAAATTAAAAATTAAAAATTAAAAATTAAAAATTAAAAATTAAAAATTAAAAATTAAAAATTAAAAATTAAAAATTAAAAATTAAAAATTAAAAATTAAAAATTAAAAATTAAAAATTAAAAATGAAAAAATAATAAAAAAATTAAAATGAAAAATAAAAAATAAAAAACGAAAAATTAAAAATTAAAAAGGATAAGTAAAAACTAAAAAATTAAAAATAAAAAATAAAAAATGAAAAATAAAAAATTAAAAATAAAAAATAAAAAATAAAAAATGAGAAATGAGAAATGAAAAATTAAAAATGAAAAATGAAAAATGAAAAATGAAAAATGAAAAATGAAAAATGAAAAATGAAAAATGAAAAATTAAAAATGAAAAATGAAAAACGAAAAACGAAAAATAAAAAGTGAGAAATAAAATTAAATATAAAAAATTAAAAATGAAAAACAACAAATAAAAAACAAGTAAGAAAATTATAATCGGTCTAGACCGACTATACGATACCCTATACCATGCGTTGAGAGACCCTATCTCTTAAGCCCAACTAATTGGATATAGAAAATAAGCATAAACCATATTTGAGTGGCAATTTTATTAATTTTTTTTTGGTTGCAGATATGAAAAAGTTCATATCGGATGTTATGTCTAATTGGGCCTAGGTCCAAAAATGGACCGATCCTGACCATGGTTGGTAAAGTCTCTTGTATTTTGCGAAAATATATACAAACAAAATTTGATATGAATAAGTGCCATATTTTTTTTTTTTTGATAGATTTAATTGAAGATCGGGAAGAAGCTCTATAAGGGGCCTATGACTAAGAGTTGTCCCATAGGTACCGTTTTTGGACTGCTCATTAATGGATGTAATAAACACATACAAACCCAATTTGATTAAGATCTATACGACAATTTGGATCTTATGGCAATTTATGTCGATTTCATAGGGATCATTTGGATGGGGGCTAGGTCTGAACATGGACCGATTCTCACCAATTTCAACAGCATTCATCCTATGGCTGATAAAAGCTTATATACCGAATTTCATCAAAACATATTCATAATTGCGACCTGCAGTTTCATTACAAGCTTTACATGGACACACAGACGGACGGACGGACGGATTGATACCGGTAAATCGAATCAGATAGTGATTCTGATTCGATCGGTATGATAAAAGATGGGTCTAGGTCAAATATTTTTGGTAGTTACAAACAGCAGCACAAAGTCATTATACCCAAACCACAGAGTGGTATAGGTATAATAAAAAATGAAAAATGGGAAATGAAAAATAAAAAAGAAAAATCAAAAATGATAAATAAAAATGAAAAATGAAAAACTAAACAAGAAAAATAAAAAATAAAAATAAAAATAAAAAATTAAAAATAAAAAAAAAATTAAATATGCAAAATAAAAAATTAAAAATCAAAAATAAAATATAAAAAATTAAAAATAAAAAATTAAAAATGAAAAACGAAAAATTAAACATGAAAATTAAACACGAAAAACGAAAAATGAAAAATAAGAAATAAAAAATGAGAAATGAAAAATGAAAAACGAAAAATGAAATATAAAATTATATATAAAAAATGAAAAACGAAAAATTAAAAATAAAAAAGAAAAACGAAAAATTAAAAATTAACCAGTTGAAATAATAAATAATAAAATATTTTTATGTTACCAGAGCCCTGCAGTTGATTGCTATAAGTGTTACATAGATGACGCTTTCTGTTTGCTTTTAAAAAAGTGCCATAAAAAATCTTTAATTACTAGGGGCCGTATGCAAAAAAATTGAAGTATACTTCAAGTAGACTTTATCAACAATTTTGTATGAAAAACATACAATAATTTTACACTTTAATTTTTTGCATATGGCCCTAGATGTTTACCCATCTCCACTGTGATCGGACTCACACGATTTTTTTTATGTTAGAAAGCATGTAAAATTATAAATATAGGTATTTAGTATAAAAAGTGTATATTTTTTGAAATTGTACAAGTATCTAGAATATCATCTTTAGATTTCACTTGAATCGAACTGTCTTACTGGCGTTAGCAATCTAATACTCGAAAAAGCTCGACCACTCTCCATACAAATGTACGAAAACATTCACTTCATGGAAGTTTGATGTCACTTAACAAGAAATTTTCCAAAAAAAAAAAAAATCATGGTAAAAATTTATAAATATTTTAATCCGTCATGGCAGCAGATTATTTTCCTAAATTATTATTACACTCGAATGAAAGTTGTAGGGTGGGCGAACTACTTGAACAAGATCAGAAAAAAAATTCATACAAAATCACTCCACCCGAGTGATTGTCATTAAATTATGTTAACGTTTAATCAAATGATAAATTTTAATATTCATTAGATTTAAAAGAGGATGTGTTAGTTTGGTGTTCCAAACAGGGGCATTATGGTTATTGAACTTTTCGTTTTATCAACTACTTTACTAACAAAAAGAAATGGTGTAAATTAAATAAGTTTTGAAACAAGCTGTCATAAAATCAGATAAATCATTTCCGACGAACAGTAGTCCACTAAAAAAAATTATTCGCTGTAAAAATAATTAGACTAAGGGACTCTTTGGTTGCCTTAAAAGTAAAAATTTTGCTATTACCAACTTCAGACGACAATAAATCTAATTCGCTGCAAAAAAAAAAAAACTGTTTTATATGTTATATGACTTGATAAATTCCACAGTTTTTTCTAAAAATGTTAAAATTTGTATATATACAAGAGGAATAACAGTTTTTTTTATATTAAAATAGAAAAGTGTATTTTTAAATTTAACTGTACGAATTTGCATTAGTTATGTTAATTAATTTTTTTTTTTTTACTTTTATTTAACAAAATTTATTATAATTTAATTATAAATAAACACACAGTAGTTAATATAACTTAATATACACTGTCCCTTAATCGGGCTCTTAAGTATATTTAACATTTATAAAATGGATATTCTTTTTGTGAAATTAGTATTATTTTTATTGATACAATAAATGGGTAAATGGATATAATTTATTTTGTATTTTGGCGATTTTCGATTTGGCGATTTTTGATTTTGGCGATCTCTTCATTTGGCGATTCCGCCCATATTTTTCACGACTACTCTCATTGGTAATTAATGTACTTGTCAAATATTTCAATACTTCATAGTACTTTATTTTTTTGTATAGGAAGTGCCATGCCCACTAATCCTATCCTGCCCATTTTTTATCTGACTGCTTACATTAATAGTTGATGGACGCATACAAAGTGTTAGGGCTTTCTATTTTATAGTAGAGCAGTTATATGTTATTATATAATTACTTTGTAAGGGCTCCCGCCCATTTCCGACATGGGTACTAACATTAATAATAGGTGACCTCACACAAATTTGCAAAGCACTCCCATTAAAAGTTAATGTTGTATGGAAGGTGCCACGCCCACTAAAAATATCAAAAAAATGTAAGACACAGCAAGGCTGTAAAAATTTCAGGAATATCGGGCCTCCTAGAAATCACAAACAACCAAAAATAGATACGCTGTTAACATATACATAGACTCAAATACAGTTATTTTTATATCAGCAGACAAGCAATTATGGCTTAGCAAAGGCACTACAAGCGATAACCGCCTAAGTCGACTTAAGAACGATTTGAGTTATGTATGCTATCATATTCTACTAACAACGCTTTATATTTACGTGAAATCCCTATTTCTCTAGCACAGTTCTATAAAAAGTTATTAATAAAAATACAACGACCTAAGTCGTTATGAAGCCCCATTGCATTTATATAAAAAGTTATTTTTCTGGAAAGCGTGATTTTCGACTTAGGCGAAATGAAAAATAAAAAAATTAAAAATAAAAATTGAAAAATAAAAAATGAAAATAAAAAATTAAAAATTAAAAATAAAAAATTAAAAATGAAAAATGAAAAATGAAAAATAAAAAATAAAAAATGAAAAATGAAAAATAAAAAATAAAAAAATAAAAAAATGGAAAATGAAAAATAAAAATTTAAAAAAGAAAATTAAAAAAGAAAGATAAAAAATGAAAAATAAAAAATTAAAAACGAAAAATTAAAATTTTTGTGAGAAATATTATCTTTTTATATATTTTTCTCTAGTTGATTTTATCACATGATCAGATAAATCATTTCTGAAAAATACCAGTCTGCTAAAAAAATTATTCGCTGTAAAAATTATTAGTCTAAGGGACTCTTTGGTTACCTAAAAAGTAAAAACAGCTGCAAAAAAAACTGTTTTAGATACTAAATGATTGATAAATTTCACTGTTTTTTCTAGAAATTTTAAAATTTGAAAATATACAAGAGGAATAACTGTTTTTTATATTAAAATAGAAAAGTGTATTTTTAAATTTTACTATACGAATTAACATTAATTATGTTAATTAATTTAAAGGTTATCTGCGGCCCTAGAAAAAAAAAATCCGGAATTTATTTTCGAAGCTATTTTTTCCGTCATTTCTTATTTTGTTGCATAGTTGTTGCAAACTTATTGCGATTTGAGATAATCGAACGCATATTTAAGACAATTAATTTTTTTTAATGGTGCTATTGTTTTCAGATGTTCTTATAATAAATGCAGAGTATACATGGCGATTGACGTTTATTCAACATCGCACGTTTGGAAATTGCGTATGACGAAAGTGAATCTTGCAAATATAATTAATTATACATAACACTTATTAAAACTGATAGTGAGAAAATGCGTTTTTGCAAAATATTTTAACAATCAAATATCAACATTAATTAGTCTTTTTCGAATCGCACTAGATGCCAAACAACGTGACATTCAATTGGTAAACAAATAGAAAATATATTTATATATGTATATATTTATTGAACTAAGTTTGGCCCTAAACTTTATTGACATGTACACCGAGACTTTTTTGTTTGACAATACAATATTCTAGACTTCACATTTTACGAAATAATATCGACTTTACCACAAATGCTGCACATTTTTGAATGGTTGTTCCAATATCTTTATACTAGTGGATTGTGTGGCTCCTAGGCGCCCGTTTATTTTGACTTAAATACATTTTTTTTTCCATTTCAGAATTTTCTTATATTTTATATATTTAAAAAAAAATTAATTTTAATGTTTTTAAAATTTCTTTAAAAAAAATTGTATAAAATACAAAACAAAAACTTCTATTTTCAAATGAAGTTTGTGCATAATTCTTTTTTTAAGACATGAAGACACGTTAGAGCATATCATTTGAAGAATCTTTACCATTAGGAGATTTGACAAAAAACAACAAAATTGTGAAAATGATTCCTTGCTCTCAAATTATGCTGATGTTTGTAACTACCAAAAATATTTTTTTATTATACCGATCGACTCAGAATCACTTTCTGAGTCAATTTAGGTATGTACGTCCATCTGTCTGTCCGTCCGTCCGTCTGTGTGTCTATGTAAACTTTGTAATCAAACTACAGGTCGCAATTATAAGCTTCTATCGGGCATATGATGAGCTTTATTGAAATTGGTGCAAATCGATTTATATTCAGACCTAGCCCTCATACGCTATGAGACGATAAACTGCTATAATATCCAAATTATCTTATAGATCTCGGTCAAATTGGGTGTGCTTATGTTTATTACATCCACTTATAAGTAGCCAAAAAAAAAAGCTATAGCACAATACTTAGACGTCATAGCCCCCATATAAAGTTGATTCCCGATCTTCAATTATAGCTATCAAAAAACAAAAATTTTGCACAGATTTTTCTCAAATTTGGTTTGTATATGTTTTTTATTTTTTTATTTATTAACCAACACTCAGGGGATGCCCCCTACAGATGCAGTGCATTGTGTTGATCTCAGGAAAATAGGTTATGGGAAGGAGAAAAGAGGGAGTAGTGTTTGTGGATATTTGACTTAAATTTTATTAGATTATAACTGTCAGGAAAGACCTCTGCGGGGAGTTTATTCCACATACGGCTAGTTCGACTGATAAACGAATTCTCTCTGTAATGCGTTGTGCGGTCAACTGGACAATAGACTACAAACGGATGTGATCTACTAGAGAAGCAGGTAGAGCGAACCGAAACTCGAACACTTGGAATAAGTTCGCTAATCTCAAAAGAACATTTCCCATGATAATATCTATAGAACAGTGTTACACAACCCACATTCCGACGATGTTACAATGAGTCAATAGAGTTGGATACCCTACTGTCATTGATGAGCATGAACACCCTCCTTTGCACACGGTCCAGTAGCTCCAAAATAGACTTTAAAGCTCCTGCCCATATATGGGAGTTGTATTCCATTTTCGGCCGGATGTAAGTTGTATAGATTTTAAGGAGATCAGAGGGAATGAAGTAATTTTTGTACCGTTTTAGAAAACCAAGATACTTGAATGCTTTTTTCGACACTTGAAAAACATGCTCGTTCCACGAACTTCACATTGAATTCTCAAGCCTAGAACATCAAGAGTATCCGACTCCTCAATACCTATACCACCCATATATACAGATGACATTGTTGAATCCATGGCCCTATGGGTCAACATACAACATTGAGTCTTTAGCGCATTAAAATCAACCCTATTCGCTTTACCCCACTCGAAGATTGTTAACAGGTCTTGATTGAGTGTGTCATTCATTGTCTGCCTTTTGCCCCCAAACTCCAAGAGGCTTGGCCTGCAATTAAAGGAAAATGAATGACAAATGCTGCTGTCATCTGCGAAAGAGTATATAGAATTAAAAGTTTGACCAAGAAGGTCGTTCAGAAAGATAAGGAAAAGGGAAGGAGAAAGAAAGGAACCATGGAGTACCCCTGAATTAAGCTGAAACTTATTGGATGAGACCCCATCAATAACAACACGTATTGTTCGATCTCTGAGAAAACTCGATATAAATCGAGAGAAGTCATTACCGACCCCAAATGCAATAAGCTTTGATATCAGTGTACCGTGCCACACATAGAATTCCTTGGAAATATCTAGAGCAACTACGTTACTTTCCCCAATATTGCGAATGGATCGACTCCAGCGCTCAGAAAGTAGAGCTAACAGGTCTCCCGTGAAACGATTTCTACGGAAGCCATACTGACGATCATTATTAATGAGTTGGCCTCTAGGTAGTTCACAAGATGGAAATTGATCATGCTCTCCATCGCCTTTGAGAGTGCAGAGCAGATTGCAATTGGACGTTAATTTTCAAGGTTATTAGCCGCACCCTTTTTAGGGATTGGTTGGACATTAGTAACCTTCCAGCAAGAGGGAAAGACTCCGGCACGGTACGAAAGGCTGAAAAGGTTGGCCAATGGACTGGCTAGCGTCGAAGAGCACTGTTTCAGCACCAGTGTTGGTATAACATCCGGTCCCGGAGACTTGTTAATGTTGAGATCCGAGAGAACTTTTTTAACTGCACGTATGCTCGGAAGAATATTTTAGTCATAGTACAAGATACTCTTTCGAGTTCGGGCAGGGGTTGATCGCTATCTGACAAAAATTAATTTTTTGCAAAAAGTTAGCCTTATCAACCGGGTCAGTGAATATTTGGTCATTCATTATAAGAGTTGGGATTGCAGAACTAGCATTATTCATTATTCATATGTGTCGTATAGTTTGGTCTAGACCGACTATAATTTTCTTACTTGTTTTTTTTTTTCCTTCTTATCAGCCCCTTATCTCCTCCTAGTGTAGGGTACATTAATGAAATATTTTTGTGTAAGAAATGCGTATTAAATAATACGAATTTCAATTAATATCAAACAGAATCCGCGATAAACAGATAAAAATACATGTAACATTATACGTGTGCGGACAGGTTAATCTCCTCTGATTCTTGAAAAATTATTCACAAATTCTTCAGCAAATGTCAATGGACATGAAAATAAGAGTAACCTTGAACACAACGAAAAAAGAGCAAAAAAAAAACTTTACTACAGATACCACGTGACCATAAAAGCTAACAAATTTTATACTTCAGCACTTCACAATGACAGAAGAAAACAAAAAAAGAAACAAAAAAATAACAAAAAAAAAAAACAATAAAAGATCAAACGATATTAAAACGTTCACTACATACAGACGACGTACGCACAATTCCTCCTCAGTAGGACTGGCGGAGTAGAAGATATAGAACCAAAATAAAAACCAAAAATTTTTCTTTAAATAATTCCAACATAATACACTAACAACGCATGAATTATGATTTGCCAAAAATCGATATTCTATTGGAACAACAACAATGTTTCATAACAATAAACAACATACACACAGCTGCTACCATGCAAACTTCATTCATACAAGTAGTTCCCAAAAATATAAAAAACCGCCTTTTTCGTTTTCATAACATGTTTATTCATTCCCAACAACTATAAACAATATTATCGTATCAATGGCTACCCAGCAAAAACTGTCTATCCAGCAAAATTTCCTTAAAATTTGCATTATTTGATTATGGACAGAATATGTATTGACATGCATTATTGAAACTGTTGAAACTACAAAAAGGTTACATATTATTTTACATGTGTAAAGAAATTACATGGAAATTATATTGTGAGAGTATTAAATATGAGAGCGTATTTATACCCAATACCACTATGTGGTCAGGCTATAATGAGTTTGTGCTGATATTTGTAACTACCAAAAAAAAAATTTGTCCTAGATCCACCTTTTATCATTTATCATTTTATGAGTCGACTTAGCGATGCCCGTCCGTCCGGCCGTCCATCTGCCTGTTCATGTAAACCTTGTTATCAAACTACAGGTCGCAACTATGAATATATTTTAATGAAAAACAGTGCAAGCTCAGACATATCCTCCTTATAAATGACCCTTATGTCATTGACTTGAATTGCCATAAGATTGAAATCATATAGATCACGGTCAAATTTTGTTTGTGTGTATTTATTACATCTATAAGTCAGTTATAAAGCCTTTTGGACAATTCTTAGTCATTTTATATGTTTTTGCAAGAAATAAGTGACTTTACCAAATATATTGTGGATCGGTACATTTTTCGACGTAGGCTCCATATAAATATATCATCCGATATGAACTTATTCATATCCGAAGGTAAAAAAAAAGTTAATAACAATGCCTCCCAAATTTAGTTTAGGCTTATTTTCAATAAGTTGGACTTCCCGAAGCTTGATATAGGGTATCGTATAGTCAGACTAGACCTCTTATAATTTTTTTAGTTGCTTAAATGTCCCTTTGATTCGAACATTATATCTCTTTTTGCACCACAAGTTACTGCTAATTATAATTATATTACATGTCTCTGTTGTTCAGTTTATAGAGCCGAAGATGGTTGGCTCAAATTTACGTTTAATTATTTTATTTATTTATTATTATTATTTTTTTTTTTTTAAATATCTATTTTTAGCAACACTTATTTGCAAGATTATCGTTAGCATATGCGTGCGCGTCAGTATGAGTGCTTATAATCATCTTGTATTGTATGTATATTGTGTAGTTACAATCAGCGATGCCAACTTTTTTTTAATTTAAAAGTGCAAAACAATACCCCAAAAACGGCTAAAATGCGCTAAATTGCAAAAGGTACTAGTTTTATGCTTGAAAAAGATGTATATATAACATTAATAGGCAAGGCGATTTCTTGTGACCGATTTTACGGTTTTAGTTTACAACCGATTTTGGCACAAAATATACCATTTGAAAAGTATTTCTTTTTAGCTGTCCGCATATTTACAGATTTGCAACATTTGGAACATTTTTTTTTTTTGGAGGAAAATTCATTCAAAGTTGCTACTAACATATAATAAAACACATATTGAAGCTTCAAATAAAAAACTACACAATTCTATTAGCGTACCTGTTGGCTCTTATAAAATTATTTATTTAATTTCACTTATTTCATTTATTTATTTCAGTCAATGGAACATGATTTCCTTAAAGACTATGATTAAAATAATTACATATGTATTAATTTACAAATTAAATAATATAAAGAAGAGTAATTTAAAACAATATTTTGATGTACAAAACTCTTTTAGCTAGTTTGGGATTCCATTTATAGCTATTTCATTAATAGCATTTATATCGGCACACGCACGATTTTAAGTACTGTTTTGGGAATAGTTTGTGCGATGACATGGAATATAAAAATATTATGGTGACGCAGTATTCTAAGTGGAACATACAATTTCATTTGCGATAACAAATCTGGACAGTCGATACCCCCAGTAAATATATCAAAGGCAAATAATGCAGCTTGAAATCGACGATGATATTCTAATGTTTCGAGACCTAATAATAAACCTTTTGATCTATATGAGGGTATAGGATCAACAAATTTAAATGATGAAAATGCGTACTTAAAGAAAATATGCTGCACTCTCTCAATACGAGAGATGTATATTCCAGAATGTGGTCTCCAAACAGCAGTAGCATATTCTAACTTTGATCTGACGTAAGATGTATATAACAATCTAAACGTGCATGGATCAGAAAAGTGAGAACAACTCCTTCTTATAAACGCAAGTATGGCATAAGCTCTTGGAGCAATATAATTAATATGAGGAATAAAAGACATGGTTGAGTCAAAAACAACAAACAGATCAATTGTTGACTTTGCAGTTTTCAATTTATAATTACTAATTTTGAACACCGATTGAATTGGATTTCTAGATCTGGTGAAAGAAATATGAAGGCATTTATCCAGATTTAATTGCAAGTTGTCCAAATCATTCTGAAGATTTAATACATCATTAATAGAATTTACTTTACTATATATTTTTAAGTCATCAGCATATAACAACTAATTTACATTAGAAAAACAACTTGATACATCATTTATGAAAATATTAAAAAACCAGCGGACCCAAGATGCTACCTTGAGGGACGCCTGATAGAGTTTCATATTTCGAAGATTTATAACATTTAACAACTACTCTACACATTCTATTTGATAGATATGACTTTATCCACATTAAGAAATTTGAATGGAAACCCATCCCTTGCAACTTAGAATAGAGAATATCTAAGGATACCTTATCAAAGGCCTTAGAGAAATCAGTATAAATTACCTCAACTTGTTTACCTAATTCTAAAGCTGGTAAACAAAACTCTCTAAAAACCGTAGGTTTGTAGTAGTTGACCTTCCTTAATAAAACCCATGTTGAGAAGAGACTTGGTTCAGAAAAATAGCTTTTTATAAACCACATACTCAAAAACTTTCGAAACACATGACAACTTGGGTATCGGCCAATAACTGGTTACGTCATCCTTTCTGCCATTCTTAAAAATGGGTGTATTAAATGCCAACTTCCATCTATCAATAAACACTCCTTGGTTAAGTGACAAATTAAATATATAAGAGCAAAAGTTATGGATGGTGAGCATTTTTATACCCTCCACTCCAGTGTGCAGCGGGTATATATAAATTTGTCATTCCGTTTGTAATAATTAGAAGAAAAAAATTTTGGACCCCATAAAATATATATATTTGTGATCCTTATAACAACCGGAGTTGATATAGCGATGTCGGTCTGTCCGTCTGTCCGTCTGTGGAAATCACGATGACGGCATCAATCGGGTAGCTAGGGCTCGTTGACATAAAAACATGATTCACAAACATCCTGAGAAGTTTGCTATTTAAAATCGTCCAAATCGGTCGATTAGGGCCCGAGAATGAAGAACTAAAAAAAAGTCTTGAAAAAATATAATTTTCTAAGTTGTTCTTGTCACGATCACGCCCTTAATAGGATAGCTAAGGTGATCATTTTTAGTGAGAATGATTCACCAAATTCATGGGAAGATTTCTATTTCAAAAATCATTAAACAGGTCCAGGGAAATCTCTGAAAAAGTAAAAAACAAAAATGAAAAGTATGATGTTTCTACATTGTTCTTGTTGCTATTCTAAATGTTGTATTGTTGTCATAGCTGGACTTGCTGTTTTTGTGGTCGTTGTGGTAATAATATAATAAAAACTAACCCTTTGTACATTTTTTTTATCAACTCTGGTAGAAAAATTGAAAAGTTTCCATTGTTTTGGCATCACTAAAAAAAATTTACGAGGTCATTTCTGTCATTGCCACGAGCCTGTCTGCAAAGTTTCAGATCGATTGGGTAACGGGAAAGGGGCTAAAATCGATCCAAAATTTTTTCGACAAGCGGACACTACGTGTTAATATCAAGGTTCAGAAAATACACACACGAAACACACAATGTTCTGTTCAAAAGCAGCCAACACATATCTTTATTTTCATATCAATTATGTGCGTTTCTAAATTTTCTACGGTGCCCAACACAACCATGACTGTGTTCGTTTTAATATTTCGTTATTTACACGAACATTTTTGTATCACATACTTTTTGTTTCAATCACACATAAAGCACACATTTTTGAGTGTTGCTTTATTTGAAGTTCATTTTCTGGTATGTGTACTGAAAAAAAACACAGAACATGTACAATAAACAGGTTCGAGTTCAGTTATATTTTAAGTCGTGTTGTGGCTCGTGTAGTAAGAAAAAACAGAACATGTACAATAAACAGGTTCGAGTTCAGTTATATTTTAAGTCGTGTTTCGTGTAAATAACGAAATATTAAAACGAACACAGTCATGGTTGTGTTGGGCACCGTAAAAAATTTAGAAACGCACATAATTGATATGAAAATAAAGATATGTGTTGGCTGCTTTTGAACAGAACATTGTGTGTTTCATGTGTGTATTTTCTGAACCTTATTTAGAAGACATCAATTGCATAAAATTCCAAAAAAAAAAAAAAAACACCAAATATGTTTACAATTAAAAAATGTTGACATTTAAAAAAAAATATTGACATTCAGGAAAAATTAATAGCTTTTCAGTAACTTCTTCTTTCAGTAACTTCTTCTTCTTTTTTGAACTAAAATAATGTGCGAACATACTGGCGGCATCGTTCCCCGTTTCAGAAACACGGCCCCCATACATAACTTTCGATTTAACGAAAGGCCAGAAAGATTTCGGATTACTTCTTATTTGCTGCTCTTTCTGCAAAATAAATTATTTATACAAAAATTTGTTTAAAAAATTAAATTCTCTTTGATAATATATAAACTGACCGTTGCTTTCTAGACTGCCATAATCAATATAAGGTTTATGAAACTTATTACGGAGGTTTATGAGTTTTTTAAGACCTGGAGTATACCAAGGTAGCTTATACAGTTTGGCTTTCTTTAAAGGAATATTTACATTTCAAATTCCCAAAACAATACTTTAAAATTCCTCATAACACGATGATGCTGATTTGCACGAAAATATCTGTCCCCAAACAAGATCACAAGTAAAGTATTTATCACATCCGAATTTTATCGATTAAAATTGAAATTAAGAGATACTGGACATTGTGAATATTTTAAAAATTTTCCTCCAATTTCTCATCCAATGCAATGATATTTGAAACATGTTCTTCAGGCACTCCATCCGTAGTTGCATGTGGAATGTATGACACACAAACATAAAATAAACAAGTAAGAAAATTATAGTCGGTCTAGACCGACTATACGATACCCTATACCATGCGTTTAAAGGCCCTATCTCTCAGGCCCAACTACCTGGATATAGAAAATAGGCATACTCCAAATTTGAGTGGGATTTTTATTAATTTTTTTGACTGCAGATATGAAAAAGTTCATATCGAATGCTATATCTATGTGGGGACTAGGCCCCAAAATGGACCGATCCTGACCATGTTTGGTAAAGTCTCTTGTATTTTGCAAAAATATATACAAACAAAACTTGAGAAGAATCAGTGCAATGTTTTTGTTTTTTGATAGATTTAAGTGAAGATCGGGAAGCAGTTCTATATGGGGCCTATGACTAAGAGTTGTCCAATAGGGATCATTTTTGGAGTACTGGAGTACATTGAGAAGAAAAATCATGAATCATTTTGGACTTTGATAAATTCCTGATAAATTCTGATAGTAGATTTTAAAGCCAAATTTTAATTCTGCCTTTCCGGCATTGGTTTTTTTTGGAAAATTTAAAAAAAGAACGCACTTTAATATCGGTTGGCCAAACCCAGTTTACATGTGTCTCTTCTTATAAATATTTATAATGAAATTTAATTAATTTTATTTAAAAATTCACAATTTAATGAAGTGTATGTAAATATTCATAATTTTTTATTGATTAAAAAAACATTGAAAGAAAAAAATTTAATGAAAAATAAAATTTCCTAGAATTTGAAATCGAATTTCGAGGTCTGTGTTCTGCTAGTTATCATTAATTTAGAAAATCTTGGTAAAGGGTGTGACTGAAAAAATCTTAACTTGCATAAAATGTAATAAGAAAGAAAGCATTGAACTTAGAGTTTTGTTTTTTTAGTTAATTAAAATTACATTAAAGCTTACAAAAAAGATGACTTGTATTGTTCTAATCAGCACTAATGAACCATTAGTGATTTTATAGTGGTTTCTCGCATTTTTTTTTTTTAGTCCTTCTCCATTTAAAATATTCGACTCCATTTTCACTTATCTCTTCACATACCACCCAGAAGTTTTCTTAACGTAGTGACAGAATGCCAAATCAGGAAAAAATATATGGAAACATTGTGTTGGCTTATGAAAAGAAGTAGTTTTCTTTGCAACCACTCCTTAATATAAATTTCGGTATTTATGGAGCCCGTTGTAATAAATGATTTGCTTCTTTTGTCGAATCTGCATATTGCTTGCCAAACCAGGAATTTTTGTTTTGAAATTTCGTCTCCTTTCGGATCCTAAACATATCTTCGACATTTTCTCTAACATTAGCAACACACACACACTACATGGGTTTCGTTGTCCGTTATGTATCAGGAATATTTCTGATCCAAGCTATTTTTGCTTTGTGTGTAGTGAATATTTGATTGAACAAAGGATATGCAATATCTGAATCATAAAAATATGCATATTTACATTATTTTGGTTTTGCTATCAGAAACTTGGATAAACCGTGGACAAAGACAATGTTTTGAAATAGTTGCAGAACTGTTTTATACAAGTGGTCAAATGGCAAGAAGATCTATTTCGATTTTTCAATTCCAGAACTTTGGAGAGAGTCAAGTAACCACAAAACCGATTGAAACCGATATGAAAAATCGAAATAATTGTACTTACGTGAATGTTCCATCGGTTTCCAAACCAGTTCAACATCCACCAAATGATCCATTACCAGTCATTCCCAGCGCTACGAGCAGTGAGTCCGAGATATCTTTCACCAGCAGTGTTAGTTTGTATGAGGCTGATGGTGAACGCCATTTAGTGACTCAATCTGAGCTGGATGATCGAATTCGGGATTTACATTTAACGAAGCAAGACGCAGAATTATTAGCTTCATGCATGCAGCAGTCGAAACATCGTGCAGTTGGAACAAAAGTAACAATCTAAAGAGATAGAAGCTTGGAATTGGCTGCATATTTTGGAAAGAAACACTCGTTTCTATACTGTACTGCGTTGATTGTTTATTTCAAAATATGAACCAGCCATATGACAAAACTGAATGGAGACTATTTATTGATGGATCTAAGTACAGTTTAAAGGCTCTTCTTTTGCATAATGGGAATGAAAAACCATCCATACCAATTGCTCATGCCATTAATACAAAGAAAACTTACGAATCAATGACTGAAATTTTGACATTACTCAAATAGAGCGATCATAAATGGATGATCTGTGGTGACCTTAAGGTGTGTGATTTAAATTTCTTTGTATATATAATATAGACCATCGTAAATAACTGTAAATTAATCTGTTTCAGGTCATAAATTTGTTGACTGATATACAAGGAGGTTTCACAAAAAATTATTGTTTCTTTCCTCTATGGGATAGTCGTGCTACATGTCATCATTACGTCAGAACAGAGTGATCAAAAAGAACTGAGTATTCACCAGGAAAACAAAACATTTCAAATAAACCATTAATTGATCCAAATAACGTTCTTCTTCCGCCGCTGCATATAGAATTGGGCCTTTTTAAGAATTTTGTCAACGCTCTGGACACAGATGGGGCAGCTTTTAAATAATTGTTAACGGTTTTTGCAAAAAAATTTTATATGCTAAAATCAAAGAAGGCATATTTGTTGGCCCTCCGATCAGGAAGCTATTGAATGATGACAATTTTTCAAAATGTTTATTGGAGAAAGAATATGCAGCCTGGAAATCTTTCAAGAGCATCGTGGACAACACGATGCTCTTATTGGAAACAATTAGAGTGAAAACTACAGACAAATTGTTGCTGAATTATTGAAAAATTATCACGAATAAGGTGCACGAATGTCACTTAAAATGCATTTTTTTCATTCGCATTTAGTTTTTTTTTTTCACAAGATCTAGGTACGGTGAGCGACGAACAAGGGAAGCATGCTCACCAAGATTTAATGAAAATTTAAAGAAATTATCAAGGATTTTGGGACAAAAGCATGCTGGGAGACTATTGCTGGACTCTAATACATGAAACCGAACCAACAAAATACAAACGACGTTCAAATAACGCCATTCACTATTGAAAATTCATTTATTTATAAATAAACTAATGATTTTTTATGTAAAAAATGAATAAAAACATTTTCTTGCACTCGAAAACCTGATGTGATAGATTCGAATTCAGCCCACCAAATTAGCCTAGGAAAGATATGTGGTTGCCCCAGTCCAAAACATTGTTGGCTAGTGTAATTTTAGAACGTTCTTCTTTTTCATCACATTTTAAAGAAACTAACAACAGATGAACTGGGTTGGGTTGTCATTAAACAAATTAAGTGACACAGTTTTTAATTGGATTTTTTC
Source organism: Cordilura impudica (assembly GCA_963682025.1). Classification (NCBI taxonomy): domain Eukaryota; kingdom Metazoa; phylum Arthropoda; class Insecta; order Diptera; family Scathophagidae; genus Cordilura; species Cordilura impudica. The sequence goes on from OY821520.1 coordinate 6,903,077, forward strand.
GATCCTGAGTCCTTATTGTTATTATAGGTGTTATGTGAATTGATTTTAGTAGAAACATGAGTTTTAAAATGAACACAACATGTTTAATTTAATTTTTTTTTTTACATGGCGATAAATCTAAGATAAAAATAACTATTTACCTTTAAATAACCTTTAATAAATTACAAAGTAAATATACATATTTAATTGAACTTCACATATATAAAATTAAAACTGTTGTATTTGAAAAACTATTGTATTTGAAAAGCGCTAAAATTAAAAACAGTTAAATAAAAAAGCCGCAAAATGGAAATAATGCGCTTTTGGGGTAGTTGGCATCGCTGATTATAATCCAGAAGAAGTACTTCTTGTAAGTAGTGAAGACCTTGAAGAGTTTGCATTCATTACTGAATAATGAAAATTTTTGCTGGGTAGAATATTCAACAGTCACAAGGAACCGACAACCAAATAAAATAATTCTTGTGTTCGACTAAAGATTTTGATTGTCTGATTAAGTTGACATTAACGTAGTTTATTGTTTGTTCCTGGTAGTAACGGTGTAGTGGCAGCAAATGTAAAAGAAAATATACGAATCAATTAATAGCAGATTATCCATCGTTAACCCATTAAGTTTTTTGCTTTTTTGGTAAATATAAAAATTTTTGAAAAATTTTTTTTTAAGTAAAACAATTTTGTGAGATGTTAACGCATTTCGCCACACTGTTCCATTTTTCGTGCAGTAAAAAGCAATTTTGTTTTCCAAAAAAAGAATTATGTACGGAAAAGCTGTATATTTAGATAAATTTTGGTATGAATGTTAAGTCTCATCTTTCAGCAAATGAAAAAAAATATCAGCCCCAGGCCTCCATTTCTGCTACACTTATTTTTTACTATTTTTAAAAATAATAATAAAAATTTTGTTTTTTATATAAATAACTTTATAGATATAGTAAACGTAAAACAGTTTTGCCTATGAAGGAGTTGTACGAAATAGTAGCCAATTGGAGTGATGCCGACGATGATATTAGTTGTGTGAATATACTTCCTTCTGATTGTGTCGATAGATGTTCCGATGAAGAAACAATCAATGATGATGAGATAGCCCTGAAGGTAGACCCAAATCCGTTGAATGAGGTTTTCCACATCAATGTGGAAAACCATCAACATCCAAAAAGAATTGCGAAACTGGTGAATACGACATGAACCCTTAGCCAGCCATATAACACAATTTATAAGGGCATGGGTGGCGTGGTTTTGTACGACAATGTAATCCAAAACTACCGAATCAATATACGCAGAAAAAATGATATTGGCCTTTGTGGTGCACTACTTTAAATTCGGCATTTGTGAAAGTTTGAAAATTTCATTGTTCGCTCAGGAAATACAAAGCCGAGAAACCGCTTAGTCAAACAGAACTCAAAATCTTTGCGACAGAAGCTCTTCGTTTGACTGACAGGAAAGAAGCTACTGATGATGATGTCGGCGATAAGGAATAGCTACCATCAACTCTTCCAAAAGTTGCAGGGAAAACACGTAAAAATCGGAAATCCCGGGGGGCAAACATCGTCTATGTCAATTGAAGGGATGTGGTAAGCCCACAATTTATATGTACATCTGCACACACATTGCCTTAACCCTCCGATTAGTGAGTCTCCCGTTGGCCTTATAGGAGTTAAAAGGTCCGCTGGGACGTATAACAAATTGTATGGTATTTTGCTTGATTGGGTGCGTTTTCATGGTTTTAGTTGTTAATGAAAAATGAAAAATAAAAAATGACATTTGTCAAAAAATGAAAAATGAAAACGGGAAACTAAACAATGAAAAATATAAAATGAAAAATAAAAAATTAAAAATAAAAAATTAAAAATAAAATATTAAAAATGAGAAATAAAAAATTAAAAAAGAAAAAACAAAAAATTCAAAATAAAGAATGAAAAATACAAAATTAAAAATGAAAATCGAAAAATTAAAAACGAAAAAATTAAAAATAAAAAATTAAAAATGAAAAATTAAAAATAAAAAGAGAAAAATGAAAAATAAAAAATTAAAAATTAAAAACGAAAAATTAAAAATGGAAAATGAAAAATGAAAAATAAAAAATGAAAAATGAAAAATAAAAATATAAAAATGAGAAATAAAAAAATGAAAAAGAAAAACAAAAAAAAAAAAACAAAATAAACAAAATAAAGAATGAAAAATACAAAATTAAAAATTAAAAATGAAAAACGAAAAATTAAAAACCAAAAATTAAAAATAAAAAATGAAAAATGAAAAAAGAAAAACAAAAACAAAAAATTCAAAATAAAGAATGAAAAATACAAAATTAAAAATTAAAAATGAAAATGGAAAAACAAAAAATTAAAAACGAAAAAATTCAAAATAAAAAATGAAAAATTAAAAATTAAAAACCAAAAATTAAAAACGAAAAATAAAGAATGAAAAAAAAATGAAAAATAAAAAATGAAAAATAAAAAAAATTAAAAATAAAAAATTAAATATAAAAAATAAAAAATAAAAAATAAAAAATGAGAAATAAAAAATTAAAAATGAAAAATAAAAAATTAAAAATTAAAAAACAAAAATTAAAAACGAAAAATAAAGAATGAAAAAAAAAATGAAAAATAAAAAATGAAAAATAAAAAAAATTTAAAATAAAAAATTAAATATAAAAAATAAAAAATAAAAAATAAAAAATTAGAAATAAAAAATTAAAAATGAAAAATAAAAAATGAATAACGAAAAAAGGAAAATAAAAAATGAAAAATAAAACATTAATAATGAAAAATTAAAAACGAAATTTGAAAAATAAAAAATGAAAAATATAAACAAAAAATTAAAAATTAACCAGTTGAAATAATAAACTATAATAAATATTTTTATATTAGCAGAGCCCCCTGCAGTTGATTGCTATAAGTGGATGACGCTTTCTGGTTGATTTAAAAAAAGTGCCATAAAAAATCTTTAATTACTAAATGTTTACACATCTCCCCTGTGATCGGACTCACATGATTTTTTTTTACAATTTCGGTTTTATTTTATATTAAAATACATGTGCAAATATTCAACGATACAGCAATATTTAATGCTCAGCATAAAGCGCTTTGTTGCAAGTAAAGCAATACGCTCTGGTTTTACGCTGGCATTCGTACTCCACACGACATAACTGGCATGACGGTCGATTTGATCGAGGCGTAAAAGAAGGTGCAGCTCCTGCTGTCGGTATTGCTACTACTTACAAGGACAAAAAATATTTAGTTTTTCCGCTTTGGAGTAATTCAACATTATTTTATTTTACCTTTACATGAAATGTTTTCATAGCGATTCGAATCCTGGTGTAGCTCATTTTACGTCCATTGGTAGCTCGTTCTTCAATATTCGGCAGTGCTAATTTTGTCGTGCACAATTCCAAAAATAAACGTCGCTTATCGGTTTTTTTTACTGGCATAATTTCACTATATATATTATATATATGATAAATGCAGCTAATGCAGCTGGCTTAGATGGAATCTATTGTGTAAACCGTGTGCGGCCTCTATATGAGAATAATTGCTCGTACACGGTCAGAGAATCGTGCGGGATGTGAGCTGCAACCAAATTGGCCTGCAACATATGCCAAGAATTGTCAAAAGCAGCTGTTTTTCGCGTATTTGCGTCATCAAAACTAATGAATTTTTTTATTAGCATAAATCGATCGTATGATAATGTGGCTTTGTACATTGGAGCATAGGTTGGGCCCCACAGTTACTTAGTAGACTCATTATTCGACTTAGACAGCCCATAATACAAAACGATAGTCAAAAATTTATCGAAGAAAACACAATTCAACTCATTAGTAATTTCTTCTATTGATAGTACAAGATCCATATGGACCTTTACACTTATCCACGTACTAAACGTCATTCAACCTCAATAAAATGTAAACTGTTGCTCGCATCGCTTCAAAACCAGCTTTATCGATTCAGCATACTTTTTTCGTGGAACTCATGTACAGCTCGGGTATTCAACCCATACAACATTAAGGTGTTGTGAGTGTTTGAAAATCAAACACCTTCTCACAAATAGAACAGTTAAGGAAAAACATGAATGACAGCATTTTTCGCGACATTTATTTAGGTTATTTATTTTTTTTTTGCAATATATTTCAAATAATTACAATATAAATTTTATTTATTTCATTTTCCATTAACTACAACCATTTTTGTACCATTGGATTCGAAAATAATGAAAAAATCAAAAAATAAAACTGCAAATATATCCAAATGTTTTACATGCATACAAAGTTGAAATATAGCTCGAGTGTTCGAAATTTCAATCGGAACATTTTTTGACCAGATTTTTGAAATCATCATCATCATAATTACATAAAAAAGTTATTTTTTCGAAAATAAAAAAGTAAAAAAAAATAAATGTCGGAGCAAAATGGGTTAAATTTTTTAGGGAAAAAACTATTTTCAAAATAAAAGTATTTTTTGGTTTAATAAAAATTGTTTAGGAATAGTTCGTTTTACTCCAGGAGATTGTTAAAAACATTATGACATTAAGATTATACCACCAAAAGTCGGCGTTTTATTTTAGAGAAATTAATATATTTACTCCTTTCCTTGAAACTCCGATCCGTTCTTAGTAGAAAGCAGCAGCCGCTGGGCTGTGGGGTTATAATCTGAGAAAGGTGGTTCCTTTTCGAGTTCGTTAAAGCAAATACTAATCTATTTATGTGTATACATTTTGATTAAAATATTCATCGATGTTATTGTTATGTATTGTTGATCTGTATTGGAATAATTAGTCATTTATTGTTCGGTTTAAGATCATGTATATATTTTTCTAATGAAAGAGGACAATGGCAAAAAACAAAGAGCTGTTCACATTACAAGACTTGTAATTGATCTGGCTATGTTAATGTAGAGAAAGCTAAAAATTGGATAAGCTCAGCTTGTTCATACAAACTCTCGTATATAAAAAGAAAAACATTTCTCATGTTCTTTTCTTTCAAATGTTGAATTAAATATTTGATTAAGCATGAGTTGAAGAAATAGACAGAAGGATGCTGACGATGAACAAGTCGCTTTGTTCGAAAGTAGCTACTCCATCTAGCGCTGTCTTCAATTTTTTTTCTAATATTTCTCTTACATTACAAAAATTATTATCTTTCTTTCATTAGAAAAATATATACATGATCTTAAACCGAACAATAAATGACTAATTATTCCAATACAGATCAACAATACATAACATTAACATACAACACATGAGGTACAATGCATTTGTGTAATCTGTTAAGATTTCACATGCCATTACAGTTCCATCTAGAGGACAATGGCAAAAAACAAAGAGCTGTTCACATTACAAGACTTGTAATTGATCTGGCTATGTTAATGTAGAGAAAGCTAAAAATTGGAAAAGCTCAGCTTGTTCATACAAACTCTCGTATATAAAAAGAAAAACATTTCTCATTTTCTTTTCTTTCAAATTTTGAGTTAAATAGTTGATAAAGCATGAGTTGAAGTAATAGGCAGAAGGATGCTGACGATGAACAAGTCGCTTTGTTCGAAAGTAGCTACTCCATCTAGCGCTGTCTTCAATTTTTTTCCAATATTTCTCTTACATTACAAAAATTATTATCTTTCTTTCATTAGAAATATATATACATGATCTTAAACCGAACAACAAATGACTAAATATTCATCGATGTCATCTCTGACGTTTAGGTGAAGTGCAACCGTTATTGTTCGAAATAGTTATGGACATTCCAAAAGTTCCGCAGCAGATCCGGAAATCTTATACTTATTCCAAAAAATCGAGTAACGATAACAGTGAGACGTTCCAACAGCCATCAGTCGATATAACGAACAACTATCGCATCGCTTAAAAAAATTACGTGAGTCCGATCACACGGGAGATGTGTAAATATCTAGTGATTAAAGATTTTTTATGACACTTTTTTAAAATCAAACAGAAAGCGCCATCTATATATGACTTACAGCAATCAACTGCAGGGGCTCTGCTAATATAAAAATATTTATTATTGTTTATTTAATTTTTCGTTTTTTGTTTACCGATTTTCATTTTTAGTTTTTCATTTTCCTTTTTTCATTTTTCATTTTTCATCTTTCATTTTTCATTTTTTATTTTTTATCTTTCATTTTTAATTTTTAATTTTTTATTTTTCATTTTTTATTTTTTATTTTTTATTTTTTATTTTTTTTTTTTCATTTTTAATGTTTTGTGTTTCATTTTTCATTTTTAATTTTTAATTTTTTATTTTTCATATTTAATTTTTTATTTTTAATTTTTTTTATTTTTAATTTTTTTTTTCGTTTTAATTTTTTTTATTTTTCATTTTTTATATCTAATTTTTTATTTTTTATTTTTCATTTTTTATTTAAAATTTTTAATTTTTCATTTTCAAACAGGTTATCACATATCACAATTTTTTCACCTATGCATTCATAAGCCACACCGATTTTGTCTTACGGTTCACATGTTACGCTGTTTTTGTGATTGTATTGAGAAATAGAAATTTACCCCCCCTGCGCGTATAGAAGTTTACGCATCATAAATCCGAATGTAAAAAAAGTTATGAGTATAAATTTATAGCAAAATATATAGAATCAAAACTATTTTCCTGTATATACTCCTTTTCAGAAGACACAAGACGTAAAAACCAAAGAGTACAGTTAATGTTAATGATTTCATCTGATTCCGATATTACAGCACTCCGTTATACTAAAAAAAAACAATTAAACACAGAAATAGACAGGGTTTTACGACATTTATAAATTAAAATAAAATAAGCGCTTAAAATTATTTAGCGGTTCAAAAGTCTTCACCACCTAATTTTTAAGTGTGATCACGATACACTGATGGAAAGTTCTAGATCATCCTCGCTTGATACATTCTTCGCGGTGTCCCTGATTTTCATGCCCTCCTGCAAATAGGTCTGCTGGCAATACAGAACACTAATTGTAAAAAAAAATTAAATAATAATTCCAGTTAAATTAAAAACATGATTTTACATCATGAAATACTTCCTAGAAACACAAATACAAATACAATCATAGAGCCACCATCAAATCACAACTACAAGCAAATATAATTTTAGGACCTCTTCAACATATCAACACATACTCGTCATAGTATGAGTGAATGGGTTAATAAAAATAAATAATCTTTCTGAAAGTTGCTTGTAGGCAGTATAAACAACACTTGATGTTGTTTACGCATTTCGAAAGATCGTAGAACTATCATCAATCTATCGTTGTTGTCTTTAATGTTTTCATACACGCAATATTTCATCCAATAAATATTCCAAAATTGACCACGTTTTGTTTTTAAACTTTGGTGTCTATGACACTTATGGCTTCAAAAAACAAGACAATTTGTCGGTAGTCTCTAAGTTTGTTTACGATTTTGGTAATAAAAAAAAATTGCGAGTTCTATGTTTTACTACGAATCATCTGCATAAAACACGTCATTAATAACAATGTGGTATTTCTTTTTTAAATATCATAATTATGACTGATTTTATGGCTAAAAATTAATTTGAATACAATTCTATAGTTCACGCTTAAGCTTAGCATATTTTCAATAAACGTTGCCCACGAAATTTTCATCAATATTTGGATACCAAATATCACCCTACTTCAGACATTAAGGAAAGTTTTGATATAATTTGTATTACGATAATGACGATAATGAGCTTCAAAAACTCATACAAGCATATTTTAATGGAGCTTATAAAAGTTAAATAAATTTTTAGACTGATAATACATGAGAACAAAAAGGAGCAACTCAGACAAGAAACTTGAAAAAGGTCTTGGTCTGAACATGTAAAGTTGGGGCTTTTGGTGGCATATATACAGCAATTTATCATTTAGGCTCTTATAGCGCGTTTACATCTGAGGAAAATCTAGTAGATTTTAGTTGAAATCTATTTCAAAATCTATACCGTTTACATCTAACTTTTTTGACATTCTGTGAGATTTTGTTTCCACAACAGTAAACAGCTGATTAAAATAAAACATACATATTAACTAGAAATACTAAAAATAAACAAAACAATAGGAAAATTCTCAAAAGGAACATATTTTAAAATTGTATTATGCATCAAAAATGAAAAAACCACAAACTGAAATAGAAATTTGCGAAAAAAAAAAATCTGCATTTGTTAAATGTATTGTTTGAACAGCAAAAACAAATTCATTTTCCACAATTATTATTTATGAATTGGAATGGACACATGTCAGTATAAAAAGTTATAACTTTTCAATTACTAAATATTTATATTATAGATTCGTAATTTTTTTGTTAATAATTAATATTTTATTTCCTTTTTACTCAACTTGTTTGCTTTTGTTTTTAAATGTCAATATTTCAGTCACTGCGTCGTAATTTTCTACTACAATATTAAAAAAAAAACACAGTACACATCATTTGGTAGTGTCCAAGTTTGACAAGATTTTGACCAAATTTAGCAACGAGCTAGATTTTGTTTTGTATGGGAAATCTAGTAAAAATGAGCTAGATTTCGCTCGAAATCTCGTATATACTAGATTTTGCTTAGTTGTAAACGCACTATAGGAGTCAAATATACAGCAATTTATCATTTAGGACGTATGGCATTTATTCATTCTAGTCTGTTATCGTCTACGGTACTCCATTTGTTAAAGTTTTGTTATTGTATTTCATGGTTCTACATTGTTGTTGTATATCCAAAATGAAGAATAAAATACATTAAAAATGAAGAACAAAAAATTAAAAATTAAAAATTATAAAAGAAAAATAAAAAATGAAAAATAAAAAATGAAAATGAAAAATTAAAAGTGAAAAATTAAAAATTAAAAATAAAAAATGACACATGAAAAATAAAAAATGAAACATGAAAAATAAAAAATTAAAACTTAAAAATTAAAAATAAAAATGAAAAATAAAAATTTATAAATGAAAAACGAAAAATTAAAAATAAAAACTGAAAAAAGAAAAATAAAAAATGAAAAATAAAAAATTTTAAATGAAAAATTAAAATGAAAAACGAAATATAAAAAAATTAAAAATAAAATATGAGACATGAAAAATGGAAAATAAAAATGAAAATTAAAAACTTAAAAATTAAAGATAAAAACTTAAAAATGAAAAATAAAAAATTTAAACGAAAAATAAAAAATGAAAAAAGAAAAATAAAAAATGAAAAATTAAAAGTAAAAAATGAAAAATAAGAAATAAAAATTAAAAAATGGAAAATAAAAAATGAAAAATTAAAAATAAATAACGAAAAATGAAAAATTAAAAATTTACATATATAAAATTCATTTTCTGTTTGTTTGACCGCTACACAAATTTTTATTTTTCAACGGATTTCTCTGAAATTTGGTGCACATGATCTCCGTACTCCAGGAAAGGTCGCCATATGATTCTTGCCGGCCACGCCTACTTTTATGCCCACTTTTTGTATACAATTCGTATTCTGTTTTTTGGTATATTTGTTCGCTACACAAATTTTTATTTTTCAACGGATTTCTCTGAAATTTGGTCCACACGATCTCCGTACTCCAAGAAAGGTTGCCATATCCTTCGTACCGGTCACGCCTACTGTTACGCCCACTTTTTGTATACAATTCATATTCTGTCTTTTGGTACATTTGTAAGATTAATTTTAAAATAGTCACGCAAAGTCACGCACAGTCACTGAGAGATTCAAAACTCATATGTATAAGGAAAGAAAGAGTTTTAATAAAAACATTATTTTTATGGGTTAAATTATTATTAAACAAATTTCTTCCGTAATTTTCCGGGTAAGCTAGTTATCACATATGTATTTAAAAACTAAGTTTTTTGTAGATCCGGAAATTTGTTTCAAGCTAAAGTTCTTCATTACAAATTAAAAAGCAAAAAATTTTTTCTTTCTTCTCATTTTTAATTTTGGTTATTTTTGCAAACTAATCCAACAATATGTGAAATGTGTCTAACAAAGCTTATAGTTTTAAGATATTCTTAAAAATTATGATTGGCACATGGACAGAGTATTATAAAATATTTGCGAATAAAAAGCACATTTAAAAGATGTTTCGCACATACCACTTCTAACTGAGTGGAGACTCCATTTGCACGTCAACCACCAACATTCAGTTATCGGAAATATTTAAATTTAAAACGATTTAAAATTCCTTAATGATTTGCAAAATTTTATGTATGTAGCTATCCAAATAAGATATTAATAGATAATTAAATATTATATATATGGCAGCAGAAAATAATAAAAGTTTTATGTTTGCACATATTTGAAATGTTAACAGATATGACACAAACATACAAAAAAATGTTCTGAACCAAACCAAGTTATAAAATATATGTATTTTAAGGTCCATTCAAATAAATATATATATGTACATATATATTTTTGTTGTTGATTGTTTTCACTCTATTATAAAGATAAAATAGAAAAAAAATTCTATCAAATTTCTGTCAACATATTAAGATATTAAGTAATTTTTGCAACGATGCATATTGCGGGCCATTCGATTGCATAGACCCCTTCAAAAGTCGATGGAGCATGACTTTTATAAAATAATAAATATTTACATTGAAATATTTAATTAGAGTACAATTAACTGTCTGCCTTTCACAATACTCCGCTCAATCCAGCAATCTAAAATGTCAAGGTTAAATGAAATTATGGTAAATAAGAACGGCACAGATTAATAAACTTAATTATCACATTAAATTTTAACACACTTATAAAGATGCTAGAAAATAAAACGGGAACACAACTGATTATTTTTTACACACAACAAAAAAGTCTTAACTCTTAACTGCCCGCCTGCAAATAAATACATTAAAGGCAATTTTCGAAATGAAATAAAAATTGCATAAATAAGTTTTAAGTGTGTCAATACAGTTAAATGATATTATGCAATTTGATTGTGATATGAAAAATCTCCTACGCAATTTGTCCAAAATACATAATTTTTGACACTATTTTTCTATAAAACATTCTTTATTAAAAAACCCAATGAATTGTTTAAAATGAATTATTATAATTAATATTTGACTTTGTAAACTATTTTGCATTCAATTTTTATGTGTAAAGTAACATACACTTTAACATAAAACGCATTGTGAATTTAAAGTATCTTTATAAAATTATTGTGAATTATAAAAAAAACATAGAATTTATCTTCAGTTACTACTTAAATGAAACACGAAGTTACGTGATCCGGTTCGAAGGACCATGAACAAAGTGATTCTGGTTGCTTGGAAACTTTTACTGCTTACGCGGGAAGTAAGCAGGATCTATGTTGAATGGACTGCAATTTTATTTGTTACACTTTGTTGCGTAAAGATTTATAATGTCTCAGTGGAATTATAAATTAGTTTGCGGGTTTATGCGATGTATAATAAAGAAACAAATAAAAGAGAATTTTAGAAGTATACAGATCAATTATAAATTGGGTATTTATTTGATGCTCACCAGTTGCTTGTTACAAAATAAGTGAAGTATAGGACTGAAGTTAGTTGATACGTAACTTCGTGTTTCATTTAAGTAGTAACTGAAGATAAATTCTATGTTTTTTTATAATTCACAATAACTTTATAAAGATACTTTAAATTCACAATGGGTTTTATGTTAAAGTGTATGGTACTTTACACATAAAAATAGAATGCAAATTAGTTTATAAAGTCAGATATTAATTATAATAATTCATTTTAAAAAATTCATTGGGTTTTTTAATAAAGAATGTGTTATAAAAAAATATTGTCAAAAATTATGTAGTTTAGACACAATTTAATGGCAGCAAGGACTTTTTCCTTAGTATTATCCATTCACCTAAGTCTTTTATTGTTTACCAAAGCTAAAGTATTGTTTTTGCTTTTAAATACTAGAAGTCTGATGGAAGCCGCGATATTCTTACAAAATTTCTAACAACTAAAATACGCGTAGACGATCAACACTGTTTGGTTTACTAATGTTTTTTGTCGAAAAATATTTTCATAATTTTTTTTTTTTTTTTTTTTTGCGAAAAAAATTAGTTAATTTTTTGCGAAGTTAATGAACGTTAAATATTAAGGCGACACTTTTTTCCAAGAAAGAAATTAATTTTATCAAAATTTTTACAGTTAAGGGTTAAGTTTTAGCATATTTAACATTTTTAATTTAATAAAAAAAATAACACCCTGGTCACACTTTTCTCTGCGAATGATGAGTTGTATATTATATAAAAAACTTGTTCTATTATTATTTTTCGATTCAAATATGTTTTTCTAAAATCCCCTTTTTAGAACTTTTTTCTTGTTGAAAAATCTTTATAAAACAAAAATTAATATTAATAATAATCTGCAAATAATTTATTATTTATATTATTTTGGAAAATGAGACATTAAATAATATTTTCAAAGAAGATTTTTCAAAAATTTACAGTGGTACCTGGAACTTTGACGATGCATTATTTAATTTTATTGACGACATTGATTCATTGAATAATCAAAATATATGTAAAAAATTTAAAAATTAGATAACATTGTGTTCATTCAATTTATTTAAATAATACAAAATTTTCAGGAATCGAATTTGGATTTTTTAATTAAAAAATTTCCGGTGAAGGGCTTTGAGTTTTAGTTGTTATTTTTAATAATTGTTTAAATAATGCATATTTCCCAATAATTGGGAAATTTCAAAAATAGCTCCTGTCAAAAAGAAAATTTTTTGCGATATTAATAACACAAGGGAACAATGGTTCTGTTGATTAAGAACTGAATATTGTTTTTAAGGTTATTTGGGACGCTGAATCCAAATCTGCCCTTGGTTTTTTTCTATCAGCTCGACTTTTCGAGATATACCGTTATGTTCAAAATTAAGGCACTTCCGCTACATATATTGGAATAACTTGAAAACGGTTCACCATATTAAATTAAAAAAAAAATCCGAAACTCGCAAACAATATTCTCTTAAAGCCGTGCTTACTTTGTTTTTAAATTTTCCAAGTAGTTTTAGAGATATCGTTCAAGTTTTGAAAAAAAAAAATTACAATTTTTTTAAAAAAAACATTTTTTTTGTTCTTTAAAAATTCCTAAAAAATAAAAATGGGACAAAAATCACAGTTTTGGTCTACAAGCAGTTAGTTAAATATATTTCGAATAAAATGAGCTTTATTTCATTGCAATCGGTGCACAACTTTTGATTTTGTTCACGATTTACTGAATTGATATAAATCGCGATTTCCATACAAAAATAACATTTTCTAATGTGTAAGTGTTTGTATGTAATAAGTTAGTTTTTTATGATTCTAAGAATTAAAAAAATTAAGTAATAAAAAAAGATTATTAATTTTTATGGTTGCGGTAGCAAACTCATAACGCCTATAAATTTTATTGTCCCTTTATGACACCTAGTCAGTTCACAGTCAATTAAAGAGAAAAAAGAAAAGTCCACTTGTTTTTATTGATGTGTGGTTTACCGTTGGTAACGGATGATTTTTTAAAGGAATTCCCCTGAACACATGTGTTCATTCATAAGTGACTGTCAATAAAATTGTGGATATAATTTTTTTTGGTACTTCAGTAAAAAACTACTAAGTATTTATATGGGTCCATTCAACCAATTTTTCTCATTCAACAAGTGTTTACGAAAGCGAAAAGTATAACGACAAAAAATATAAATCATTTTACATTGAACATTTAATCAGTCAACACAAAAAAGTTCAATTTTGTTCCCGTGTGTTATTTATTGAAAATTGTGTTACTTTGATATATACTTCAAAATTGTGCAATGGCTACGTCAAAAAACACCTGTAAAATCAATCCCAACTATTTTTGTAACATATGTGGCGAATACACGTTTATAAAAAATAGAAAAAGTGTGTCAGATTTTATTAAAAAAATTTATTTTGACTACTTCGGATTTACCATGGAAACCCGTGACAAGTACTGGATTCCTAATACTGTATGTAAAAACTGTGTAGAGTATTTAAGGTTATGGGCAAACAAGCAACGGACCCACTTCAAGTATAAAACACCAATGATCTGGCGGGAACCTTCGAATCATTATGATGATTGTTATTTTTGCGCTGTCAACATAACAGGCATTAATAAAACAAACCGGTCTAAATGGATTTATCCTAACGTGTTGTCTATTACCCAACCAGTCCTGTACTCTAGTGAGGATTCAGAACCACAACCATCTACATCTACACACAATTTCCACGACTTACGACAAAATGTTCCTTCACCAATTTCTGAATTTGGATCAGATGACTTGCATTTAGATATATCTTCTGAACGCGAGCAATTTAATCAGGAGGAGCTTAGTGATTTAGTGAGAGACCTTGGACTTTCTAAAAAAGCATCTGAAATTCTTGCTTCTCGATTAAAGCAAAAAATCTGTTAACCCAAGGAACAACAATTTCATACTACCGTAACAGAGAAAAAAACTTACTTCCATTCTTTTCCGAAGACGATGAATTTGTTTATTGTTCAGATGTTCCTGGTTTAGTAACAGCGATGGGATTAGAGGAGTATGATCCAAATGACTATTTATAGATTCTTCTAAACGCAGCCTAAAATGTGTACTTCTGCATAACGGTAATAAATTGGGTTCGTTGCCCATTGCACATTCAACTAAAGCTAAAGAAGAATATTCTACAATTGCCTCAGTTATAAATAAAATAAAGTACAACGAACACCGCTGGCTAATTTGTGTGGATCTAAAAATGGTGAATTTTCTTCTGGGCCAACAAGGTGGCTACACAACATATCCGTGTTTCATTTGTTTATGGGATAGCAGAGCCAGATCTGAACACTGGAGTAAGAAAGACTGGCCTTCGAGGGAAGCTCTGGTTCCAGGAAACCACAATATAGTTAATCAACCACTTGTGCCCAGGGATCGCATAATATCAAGCTAGGACTTATGAAACAATTTGTCAAAGCTCTCAACAAGGACGGTGATTGTTTTAGATATATCAGTAAAAAGTTCAACAATTTGAGTTCGGAGCAACTGAAAGCTGGCATTTTTGATGGCCCTCAAATCAAAAAATTAATCAATGATGAAAATTTTAGTAATTCCATGACAGATATTGAAAGAAATGCTTGGAATGAATTTGTTTGGATATTGCGCAATTTCCTGGGAAACAAAAAGGGTGAGCACTATTCGGACCACGTGGATAACATGTTGTCACATTTCAAGCAGCTTGGTTGTAATATGAGCATTAAGGTGCACTACCTACACAGTCATTTGGATTGTTTCCCTGAAAATCTTGGAGACTTCAGCGAAGAACAAGGTGAACGTTTCCATCAAGATATCCGCACTATAGAGGAGCGGTACCAGGGTCACTGGGATAAGTATATGATGGCGGACTATTGCTGGAGCATTAAAACAAATCCCTCTAAACAAGGTTATTTAAGAAAATCTTATAAAAGAAAATTTTTCGATGAGTTGTAATTACATTGTAATATTTGTGTATTAAAATTTTTTATTAAATTAAATTTTTTATTTTTCTTTAAAATTCTCTTTTTGTGTTAAATTAAAAAGTATGGCTGACCATAAAAATGAAATAATCTTTTTTTATTACTTAATTTTTTTAATTCTTAGAATCATAAAAAACTAACTTATTACATACAAACACTTACACATTAGAAAATGTTATTTTTGTATGGAAATCGCGATTTATATCAATTCAGTAAATCGTGAACAAAATCAAAAGTTGTGCACCGATTGCAATGAAATAAAGCTCATTTTATTCGAAATATATTTAACTAACTGTTTGTAGACCAAAACTGTGATTTTTGTCCCATTTTTATTTTTTAGGAATTTTTAAAGAACAAAAAAAATGTTTTTTTTTAAAAAATTTTAATTTTTTTTTCAAAACTTGAACGATATCTCTAAAACTACTTGGAAAATTTAAAAACAAAGTAAGCACGGCTTTCAGAGAATATTGTTTGCGAGTTTCGGATTTTTTTTTTAATTTAATATGGTGAACCGTTTTCAAGTTATTCCAATATATGTAGCGGAAGTGCCTTAATTTTGAACATAACGGTATATCTCGAAAAGTCGAGCTGATAGAAAAAAACCAAGTGCATATTTGAAATCAGCGACCTCAAATTAGTCAAAATTTGCTATAAATTTCAAATCAACACAAAAAAAGTTCAATTTTGTTCCCTTGTGTAATTTAAGGCCCATTTCTTTGCCTTCGAATTTAAGTAAATTCTCAGTGTAAAAACGGATATCGGTTTATATAGCTCGTATAATCCAAATTTACAATTTCGATTTAAAAAGGGACATTCTACTTTAGATGCTCATTTAAAATTTCATAAAGATGTAATTTGTAATATACGACAGCATCGTTGCACAGTTGTTGTTTTGCTCGATGCTGAGAAAGCATTTGATAGAGTCTTTCTCGCAGGTATAATTTCCAAAATGATAATTGATTTACATATTATTTAATTTATTTAGGTTTTTTTTTTTTTGGCAATAAATGGTTTTGCATACACTTGAATATTTATTTTTCTGATTTTAGCACTGTTTCTTGTGGAGTTCCGCAGGTACAATAATTTCATAATTTTCCCCACAACTTTTCACACTCTACTGGTATTCTCTGTGCGGATGATGCCCTTCTCTATGCCCATTAAGAGTCTCCTGATCAAGCTTTGTAACTTGGATCAAGACATTTATTCAAAGTGAAAGATTTTATTCAAATAAATGCCCCTCAGAAATTTCTCGGGGAAATGTGCTTACTTCGTAGTTCCAGAAAGCAAGAAAGTAAAGTTGTTTTTAAATATTTTTAAAGACAGCGTTAAATATCTTGGCATTACTTTTAATATTCTTTTTAAGCTTAATGAAATTGGAAATTTTGTTTTAAATCAAGTTAACAGAGTGAAGGGATGTTTTGGCAGAGTTTCATCTACTAAAGCTTTACTAGCTAATACAAAATTACTACTTTATGAAACATGTATGAGACCAGTTTTGTTGTATGCATTTTTTATTTGGTTTTCTATTTCACCGATATTAATGATAATTTTGAAAATTATCAGAGAAAGGTTTAAAGGTTTTGTATTGGAAAAGAATTTTTATAAAAAAAAGGTTTACAAATTTAATTATTTACAATGAGTTTGGAGTGCTTCCAATGAGCTCTTACGTCTTTGACATTATAGGCATATATATTTTATTTATTCGCGATTTTTGTTATTCGCGATTCTCGGTATTGGCGATTTTAGATTTTGGCGATTTTTTTTTCCTATTTTTGATTTGGTAAGTTTTGTATTTTGCAATTTTTTATTTTGACGATTTTTGATTTTAGCGATTTTTGTATTTTATCGATTTTTGCCTTTAGCGTTTTTTATCTTCTGTGATTTTTGATTTTGGCGACTTTTTATTTTTGCGATTTTGTTATTCGCGATTTTCGGTTCCGGGAATTTTTTGTTTTTGGCGATTTTTGATTTCACCAATTTTTTTTTTTTTTTTTTTGTTATTCACGATTTTCGGTTTGGCAATTTTTGATTTTGGTGATTCCGGCCATATATTATACAACTACTCACATAGGTAACTAATGTACTTGTCAAAAGTTTCAAGACTGTCATTTTCATAGTACTTCATATATTTTGTATAGGAGGTGCCACACCCTTTGGTCCGATATCGGCCATATTTTGTCCGACTTCTCACTATTAATGCGAACTCTGATAAAGTTCCAAGGCTTCATCTATTATAATACTCCAGTTATATGACATAAATATTTACTTTGTGTGGGTGTGCCACGCCCACTGGTCCAATCCCCCCGTTTTTTATCAGACTACTCACATTAATAACTTATGAACTCAGACAAAGTCCCAAGGCTTTTTCTATTATAGTACTCGAGTTATATGACACTAATTATTTATTTTATATGGTAGTTGCCACGCCCATCGATCCGATACCGCCTATTTTTCTCGCAATAATATGTTCAAGTAAATAATTCAGAAGTGCCCCGGTAGGTGAGTAGGTAGCGTGCTCGCATGTAATGCGGGGGTCGTGGGTTCGATTCCCAGCAGAGACTTTGGGTCTGTCGCTGCAAAAAAAAAAAAAAAAACTAGCCAAATTCGAATCTGCAGACAAGCCACTCGGCTTCGCGGAACTAGGCTCAAAAAAAAATTATTATAAATATTAAAAAAAAAACAAAAAAAAACTCTTGCTGTCCTAGTACTCCAGATATTATATGTTGAAATTAGAAATAACCGAAAAAAATTTAGCCTACCCGTTGTAAAAATTTTATGACGATCGGTCCAGTGGTGTAGTCTCCTATAAACCACAAACAAACGTACAAACAAACATACAAAACTCCATTTTCATACCCTATACCACTATGTGGTTTGGGTATAAGACTTTGTGCTGCTGTTTGTAACTACCAAAAATAATTAACCTAGACCCATCTTTTATTATACCGATCGACTCAGAATCACTTTCTGTCTGTCCGTCTGTGTGTCCATGTAAACTTTGTAATCAAACTCAGGTCGCAAATATGAATATTTTTTGATGAAATTTGGTATATGAGCTTCTATCGGTCATAGAATGAACGCCATTGAAGCTGGTGAAAATCGGTGCATATTCAGACCTAGTCCCCATACAAATGACCCCTATGAAATCGAAATAAATTGCCATAAGATCCAAATTATCACATGGAACTAAGCCAAATTGGGTTTGTATATTTTTATTATATCCACTAACAATCCCTATAGGACATAGGCCCCATGTAGAGCTGCTCCCGATCTTCACTTAAATCTATCAAAAAACAAAAATGTTGCACAGATTTTTCTCAAATTTGGTTTGTATATATTTTTTCAAAAAATAAGTGACATTACCAAATATGGTTAGGATCGGTCCATTTTTCGACCTAATCCCCATATAAATATAGCACCCAATATGAACTTTTTCATACTGCAGCCAAAAAACCAAAGAGATTGGGTCTCTAAACCATGGTATAGGGTATCGTATAGTCGGTCTAGACCGACCATAACTTTCTTACTTGTTATATATATTAATTTTCTAGCTTGTAAGATTTTTTATATTTTTTTAATATTAAGTTTATAACTTTAGTGAAGCAGTGAAGCAAAGCCATTTTCTCTTTTTCACATTCGATATCGTACCCTTATTGTCAAGTTTGGTACTGTAACTTACACTTTAGTAGTTTTAAGAATGATCCCACAGAGTTTATTTTTGAGGTACTAATTAAAGGTTATAATAAAAACTTAAAAAATATATTTGACCGAGTTTTCTATGGTAATATGGATCTTAGGGCAAGTTAAGTCGAATTCGTAGGATTCATTGGGGAGTAGGTCTGAACATTAATCGATTCTCACTAATTTTAATGCCGTTCGTCCTATGGTCGATAGAAGCTTATGTACAAAACTTTATCAAAATATATTCATATTTACAATCTGTAGCTTGATTACAAGGTTTGCATGGACACACAGACGGACAGACAGACAAAAGGAAATCGCTAAATGATTCTGAGACGATTGGTATAATAAAATATGGTTTTTGGTCAGATAGTTTTGGAAGTTACAAACATCAGCACAAACTCATTTTACCCTCACCACATAGTGGTATAGGGTATAAAAATGCTTAATATATTTACACTTATCACTGATTCATTGACTCGGTAACGCTGATACGTGTTTCAATTGCTTCGATTTTTGTTTTACGAACTCTATATCTATAATATTAATAGGCTAGGCGATTTCTTGTGACCGATGTTTTGTTCAACCGTTTTATCCCGATTTTGACTAAACGTATATTATTTGAAAGGTATTCCTTTTTAGCCATTTCGCAGATTTTCAGATTTTAAAATTTTTTTCTTTATTTTGCGTAAATTGCATTTAAAGTTGCTACTAACACATACATATAATTATATAATGCAATGTGTGTGCTTATCAAATTTGTTAATGTGTTTGTAATAAAAATGAGTTTGTTTTTTTGTGTTGATTTGTGAATTGGGATCTTTATTTAATAAAAAAATAAAATTTCCTAGAATTTGCACTCGAATTTCGAAGGCTGGAATCTGCTAGTATTAAACAAATGGTCTAAGAACTCGATACAACAATATGACATACTATCGGGCGACTTGCTTCTTTTCGTCCTCAAATAAAATGGTGTTAGCGACATCCTAACAAATAAATATTTCACATAGAAAGAAAAATAATACAGTAGAAACCAATCAAAGTTAGTTTTAACAATTATTTAAATTTTACCATTCTTAGTGGGGCTCCGATCGACCTAAAGTAAATATATGTGATCTGGTCTATGAAGACGGGGCGAAAAAAAACGTTATTGAAAGAAAGCGCATCTCATACTCTATCCGAATCGGCAAAAAATTTGGTAAATGATTTTTGACACCCAGCCACCTTTTCGTATGCTATTTTTTTCATAGATCCATTCATAGATATTGCCTAGAGTAGAAAAGAAATGCAATCAATTGCTTTGTCGCTCCTACCTAGCATGTACTACATAACTTCCACTGAAGGTCACTTTTTGGAAATAATGCCATGGTACTATTTAATTGGTTCATTGCCAGTTACTTACCACAACCATTTAGACCGTTATGATGATGTATTGGATCATTCACTGAGAGCGTGTTCACAATACCGGTAATTTTTTTTATTTATTTTTTTTTGTTTTTTTTTTTTTTTTTTTTTTTTTTTTTGTTAAAATTCAAATTAAAGTTTATTAACATTTTCCGGCTAAAAGAGCAAAAAAAAATTCAGCAAAACTGCATGGAGAAAAAAAATGCAAATTTCGCATAATATATGATTAACACTTTTGTTTTTATTAAAGGGAATTAATTACAAAAAAAAAAAAAAACACGCCTTTTTGTGTGAGAACAGAAAAATCCAAACAAAAATATTCATGCAATGAACTTTTTTAATAACAAAAAAAAAAATATATGTAAATAAATAAAATTATATAACAGTGTCCAATATTAAATGTTAATGAGTTATTGCCTCCGCAACAACACACACAGCAACAAATAAGTAAAACAATAACAACAACAACAACAACAACAACAATAATATTGATCTCAGTTTTAATAATGAAAACAATATATTTAACTAACTAGTTTTATTTTTGTCTTCAATTTTTTAATATTTATATTTATAGACGAAATTATATTATACGAGTACAAAAAATTATAGGAGACAACAAAACGTGTTATTTAATTAATTAAGAATCGGTATGTAGAGTTCAATAAACTATTTATTATTTTATTTGGCATGTAGTAGAATTAAAGTTTTCAAAAGTTCAAATAGTTTAAACAAAACATTTAACAATTACAACTGTATACATAATCGTATTCTTTAATAATCTTACAAATTTTTTACAAATTCTCAAAAAGTTTCAAACAACATGTATGAAGATTATAGAAAATTTAAAACGAATCTTAAGCACACTACATGGGCGGTGGTTGTCAGTAGGTGACAACTTAAAAATAATGTCTCTTTAATGTCTCTGAAACAAGAATAATTCAAATCGTAAAATCAATATAAAAATATCGGCCTACTTATCTGCTTTTCTTTGGAAGCAGTAAATATTATAGAGAGTTAAAAGCTTACTGGGATGTGTTTAGATTACTACAATATTTCTATTACAAAATAATTTCAGTTCGGCAGATCCTGTGGAAGAGAAAAATTAAAAGGCCTCAAATAATGTGTTCTTAAGTAGTCCTCAATATAATAATTCCATTGTTTCAATATGGGAGCGATTCCAGAATAACCCGACCTGACGTCTGTATGGCAGCAATAAATTGAAAAAATTGATTACCGTTATGTAATTCAATAGATTTATATGAAAGGTCTCGGTCCAACCAATAATAAAGCCAAGCTAGATACTACTCTTTCGACTATAAAATATAAGGTGGCAGATTTTAAACGAGGACGTACAATCTACCAATGTAAACACTGTGGTGGTCGTCCAATGAAGATGGGCACGCTAAAAACGATTTAGAAAATCTACAAAATGGTATCAGATAATCGTCAGACAGTATTTGAGGACCGTATGACGTTTTCTTCTTCGACACTTCCTACTAAAATTTGCTGAAGAAAATGTTCACAGAACATTTTAACCCATTAAAAGCACGTTTCAGGATATATTTTTGGTATTAATTGAAGATACAGTGTTAAAATGTTATATGAAAGTAAATCATGTGAGTCCGATCAGTAATTATAGATTTTTTTATGGCACTTTTTTAAAAGCAAACAGAAAGTGCCATCTATGTATCACTTATAGCAATCAACTGCAGGGGCTCTGCTTATATAAAAATATTTATTATTATTTATTACTTCAACCGGTTAATTTTCTATTTTTATTTTTCATTTTTATTTTTATTTTTAATTTTTAACTTTTCATTCTTCATTTTTCATTTTTAATTTTTCATTTTTCATTTTTAATTTTTTATTTTTAATTTTTTATTTTTTATTTTTAATTTTTATTTTTAATTTTTAATTTTTCATTTTTATTTTTAATTTTTAATTTTTTAATTAATTTTTAATTTTTACTTTTTAATTTTTAATTTTTAACTTTTCATTCTTCATTTTTCTTTTTTAATTTTTCATTTTTATTTTTCATTTAAAATTTTTCATTTTTATTTTTAATTTTTCATTTTTCGTTTTTCATTCTTTATTTTTCATTTTTCATATTTATTTTTTATTTTTCATTTTTCATTTTTCATTTTTCATTTTTATTTTTCATTTTTCATTTTTCATTTCTCATTTTAATTTTTAATTTTTCATTTTTCATTTTTATTTTTAATTTTCTATTTTTCACTTTTTATTTAAAATTTTTCTCTTTTTATTTTTCAGTTTTCAATTTTATTTTTCATTTTTAATTTTTCGTTTTTCATTTTTCATTTTTATTTTTAATTTTTCATTTTTGTTTTTTATTTTTCATTTTTAATTTTTTACTTTTCACTTTTCATTTCAAATTTTTCTCTTTTTATTTTTCAATTTTATTTTTCATTTTTAATTTTTCGTTTTTCATTTTTCATTTTTATTTTTAATTTTTCATTTTTGTTTTTTATTTTTCATTTTTCATTTTTATTTTTCATTTTTCATTCTTATTTTTTATTTCTCATTTTTCATTTTTCATTTTTATTTTCATTTTTTTTTTTCACTTTTCATTTTTAATTTTTCTCTTTTTTATTTTTCATTTTACATTTTTCATTTTACATTTTTCATTTTTAATTTTTCATTTTTATTTTTAATTTTTATTTTTAATTTTTAATTTTTTATTTTTCATTTTTCATTTTTTACTTTTCGCTTTTCATTTAAAATTTTTCTCTTTTTATTTTTCAGTTTTCAATTTTATTTTTAATTTTTAATTTTTGTTTTTCATTTTTCATTTTTATTTTTAATTTTTCATTTTTGTTTTTTATTTTTCATTTTTCATTCTTATTTCTTATTTCTCATTTTTCATTTTTCATTTTTCATTTTTATTTTTCATTTTTCATTTTTATTTTTAATTTTTTATTTTTCACTTTTCATTTTTAATTTTTCTCTTTTTTATTTTACATTTTTAATTTTTAATTTTTCATTTTTATTTTTAATTTTTTCATTTTTCATTTTTTATTTTTCACTTTTCATTTTTAATTTTTCTCTTTTTATTTTTCATTTTTCATTTTTATTTTTCATTCTTAATTTTTCACTTTCATTTTTCATTTTTAATTTTTATTTTTTATTTTTTATTTTTTATTTTTCATTTTTCATTTTTCATTTTTTATTTTTCATTTTTCATTTTTCATTTTTCATTTTTATTTTTAATTTTTCATTTTTATTTTTTATTTTTCATTTTTCATTTTTCGTTTTGCATTTTTATTTTTCATTTTTTATTTTTTAGTAGAGATGTTTACACATCAAAACTTTCTCTTTATATTCTGTTGCAGACATCCGAAAACAGAATTTATGTCAAAATAACTATTACACTTCTTTTTGAGTCTTATTCAATGTTGGCGAAAAAATAAAAGTTTTAAGCGGCCAAAAAATTTGACTGTGTCCGCACAGGACGAAGCGCTTGGGGGGTTCTACTGTAATAACCTTATACAATCTTTTTTTCCAGTCTTATTCCTAATAAGGAAAACCAATCAAAGGCGAGTATTATGCCAGCTAATTGCATCAGTCCATGCCTCCACTATTGTGATGGCCGAAATCCATAAACTAAGTCTCTAATTTGCTCATCGTGCACATTATTCGCCAGATTTAGCTCTCTTGGATTATTTTCTATTTCCAAACTTAAAAAAGAGGTGGAGTCTGCGGTTGATGGATATTTTATGGAGTTAGACAGTTCTTACTATAAACAGGATATCAAAACTTTTGAATTTCGCTGGGAAAAGTTTAGCGAAATAAAGAAAAATTTTCCCAAATTTGTTGTGTTTTCTTTGTCAATCCGGATTGCTCTGGGATCGCCTTCATAGCTTTTGTTTTTTATTGCATAACAATTTTTAAAATGAAGTATAAAAAATACAATTAATAGATTACAAAACTTGTCAAGTAGTATAAACATAATGTAGAATTTAAGACATTTACTTGTTTAAAACTTAAATTTTTAATGAGAAACTCTTCTAGATACAAAGCAAAACCATAGTAAATGACGTCATCAACATGTTGCTGAAACATCATATATTATAGTATTTGATTTAAATTTCCAATATTATGTTTTTTGTTCTAACTTTTGAAGTTTCACTGTAGGGTTCAAATGAAGTCAGCAGACCATTACTCAAACATATATATCTACATATTTATACATATGTATGTACATTTATTTTTATGTAAAACAGCAAAAAATTATAAAAAAAAAAATATTTATTGTAGTAGAACTTTGTTTTCATAGTAAAATCTTAGTTGCTGATGCTGCTTCCCTACAGTGTGTTTGCCCTTTAGAACTTGTTGCTGATTCATAATCAGTATTTGATATAGCTAAAGTATTTCTGGCTTAAGGGCTTTTTTTTGCCGGACTTGTTTACATTTGTCGTCATTTGTATATTTTAATTATTTTATTGTGATCTTTGTTTGTCTACTACTCGAAGTATCAATGAACTCTTACAATTTTTTATTTTTATTTATGGATTGTTGATTTGTTGATTTCTTGAAATAAGTTGTCGGTTAATTCATTTCGTTTCGAGAATTTATTGTTTTGTTTTTTTTCTCTCTTTTTTAACCTTGAAAGTGTTTATTGACATTTTGTTGTAATACGGTGGATTAGAAACAACATAAACAATTAACAAACTATTTTCAAAGGTGTTCTGTTATGTTAATAAGATATAGCAAAATCATTTTAAGTTGTTTTTTAATGTCGCTATCATAATAAATCTTTGAATTGGTAGCGAAAGCCAAATCAAAAAATAAAAAAATAAAATAAAAAAATAAGTTAAGGTGGCCAGCTTGGATAAGAAAAGATATTTTTTTTAATTTTAATTTTATGTTTAAATATCAAATTATGTTATGATAAGAGACAATTGATTTGATTAGAAACTAATCCGATTGCTACAACAAATATTGTTTTTATACCCTCCACACGTCAGTGGCAGAGGGTATATATAGGTTTGTCATTCCGTTTGTAACGCATCGAAAAACTAATTTCCGATACCATAAAGTATATATATTCCTGATCCTTATCACAGCTCGAGTCGATATAGCGATGTCCGTCTGTCCGGCTGTCTGTTGAAATCACGCTCATTCACAAAGAAGGCCATATAACTAGATAAAATGAAAAATGGAAAATGGAAAATGAAAAAAGAAAATTGAAAAATTAGAAATAAAAATGGAAAATGAAAAATGGAAAATAGAAAACGAAAAAGTGAGAATGGGAAATGAAAAATGAAAAACGGAAAATGGAAAATGAAAAATGGAGAATAGAAAATGAAAAATGGAAAATGAAATTGAAAAATGGAAAATGAAAATTGAAAAATGAAAAATGGAAAACGCAAAATTAAAAATGGAAAATGGAAATGACAATTGAAAAATGGAAAATGAAAATTGAAAAATGCAAAATGGAAAATGGAAAATGGAAAATGAGAATTAAAAAATGGAAAATGGAAAAATGAAGAATGGAAAATGGAAAATGAAAATTGAAAATTGAAAAATGGAATCGAAAATTGAAAAATGAAAAATGAAAATTGAAAAATGAAAAATGAAAAATGAAAAATGGAAAATGGAAAATGAAAATTTAAAAATGAAAAATGGAAATAAAAAATGGAAAATGAAAATTTATAAATGAAAAATGGCAAATGAAAAATGAAAAATGGAAAATGAAATTGAAAAATGGAAAATGAAAATTGAAAAATGTAAATGGAAAACGCAAAATTAAAAATGTAAAATAGAATATAGAAAATGGAATTTGAAATTTGAAAAATGGAAAATGGAAAATGTAAATGAAAATTGAAAAATGGAATAGGGAAAATGCAAAATGGAAAATGGAAAAGAAATTTGAAAAATGGAAAAATGAAGAATGGAAAATGAAAATTAGAAATTGAAAAAATGGAAAATGGAAAATTGAAAAATGAAAAATGGGAAATGAAAATTTAAAAATGAAAAACGGAAAATGAAAAATTGAAAATGAAAATGAAAAATGAAATATGGAAAATGGAAAATGAAAACTGAAAAAAGAAAAATGGAAAATGAAAATTGAAAAATGGAAAATGAAAATTGAAAAATGAATAATAATAATTTTTAGTCAAGAATCATTTGAATTTTGGTATTCGGATTTTATGTTTCAGTATCGGCAAAAGTTTAAAAGTGGTAGCCGTACTCAACATTGGGTGTAATATAGAGTTTAAGACGCAGGTGGAGGGTACCAAAAAATTCGGCACAGCCGAATTTAACACTCTTACTTGTTTCTTTAACATTTTTCATTCATGTTTTTATACCCTATACCACTATGTGGTTAGGGTATAATAACTTTGTGAAAATGTTTCTAACTACCATAAATATTTGACCTAGACCCATCTTTTATTATACCGATCGACTCGGAATCAGTTTCAAACATATTGCACAGATTTTTCTCAAATTTTGTTTGTATATGTTTTGCAAAAAATAAGTGACCTTACCAAATATGGTTAGGATCGGTCCATTTTTCGACCTAGTCCCCACATAAATATAGCATCCGACATGAACTTTTCCATATCCGAATGCAACAAAATTAATAACAATGTTACTCAAATTGGTTTAGCTAATTAGTTGGACCTAAGAGATAGGGTCTCAAAACGCATGGTATTGGGTATCGGATAGTCGGTCTAGACCGAGTATAATTTTCTTACTTGTTTTATTAATACACTAGCTGATCTGGCAAACGTTGTTTTGCTATATAACTTATTTCAAGTGAATATTTTTGTTATTAATTATGATATGAATTTACCACGCCCACTAGTTTAATCCCGCCCATTTTCCACATAATTTCTCTTATCATTTGTCAACTTACACCTAGTTTCAAAACTGTCGGGTATATAGTACTCAAGGTAATTTTACTAACTTATGTACACATTACTAACTTATGTACTCCCACCAAGTTTCAGGACTCTTACTATCATAGAGAACAAGATAAGTGATGTTAAATATTTTTTTATATATGGGAGGTGCCGCGCCTACTTTGTGTATAAAAAAAATATCACCTATTTTACTTTCCCGATACAAACTTACACACTGTAAAAATTTCAAGAAGATCGCTCCTACGGTTTAGCCACCTATTAATGTCAAACCCACAAACAAATTTTCATTTTTATATGTATATCTGTGGTCACAAGCGGTAACCGCCTATGTCGACTTAAGAACGATTTGAGTTACATATGATATCAAATTCACCTTTCTCTGATGCTGTTTTTTAAAAAGGTTTTCATTAATAACATAGTGACCTAAGTCGTAATGAAGCCACATTACATTTATATAAAAGTTATTTTTCTTGAAAGCATGATTTTCGACTTAGGCGGTTATCGCTTGTGTCCACAGATATATAGATAGAATACTTGTATTGTATATTTTAGTTGATTAAGTTACTTTTTTTTTGTTCGATTTGTTTTTCTCATCTTCATTTGTTGACAAAAACAAAAAGAGGAACGTATTATTGACAGATGTTGCAAAGCTATTTTTCACTTAACCGAAGTACCTGCCTCAAGTAGCAGCTAAATGGCAAGAATATTTTTTCCCTGTTGTTTTGATCTAATCGAAACTTATGGAAAACTACTAAGATGCCAGAGAAGATCGCTGAGCTCATCTTGGACTTCAAACTTTTCTCTTAAATAACAAACATATGTTCAACCTGAAGTTATTTGTTTGTATAGTGTATTTTTTTTTTAAATTTTAAATATATTTTCTAGATATTAGAAAAAATTAAAAATAACAAAACACTTGAGTCGTAAAGTAACTGCTAATGATCATCAAAAAAAAACACGATTCTTATGTTCAAGACATTCCCAAAAATATTTGAAAAAAAAACCTTGAAAGCGGTCATTGACACTTTTTTTTTTTGTTTCTAAGAAAGAAAAGGATCAAAGAACTCTTTAAGAAAAAAAAAAAAAACATGGCCTTGTTTCAAATAATATGTGTTCTACCTACCACACGAATATATTCAGGAAATACAAAATTCCAGCAAATAGAAATCTGAGCACACAGCTCAACAGCAACAGAAAAAACTCCTGCAAAAAGGTCAATGCCTTTGGCTACTTAGGGATTCATGAGAAACCATATGAGTGCGCGTGCGTTTGGGCTCACACACATGACAAATAGAGAATGACAAATAATATTCTAATATAAAAAAAACATTCTTTTGAGAAGTAGAAAAAAATCTTCAAATTTCAACCTTGAAAATAAAAATAAAGGCATTTCTACAATAGCAGCTACAGTTAGAAATGATAAAAAAAAAAAAAACAAATTCACTGAGATTAGAACAATATGAGAAATTTCAGAACAATCTAAAAAATCATAGCATTTATATTATTGAAACCCCTATTTGAAGCAAAACTTTTGTAGTTCACAAAAAGAAAGGACAATAAAAAAAACTACGCATTAAAGTTTTTGTTTTTTTGTGCTTTTGGGAAAAATTAATCAAAAGAAACTAATATTGTTTTCAAGGATACGGAAAGAAGTTCTCACAAGCTATTCATAGAATACAAACTTATAAGCGTTATCAACACTAAAAGACTAAGAGGCCTTGAACAATCTATTTCAATATTGTGTCTTGCGAAACTGTAAAATAATCCTTCTTTTTAATTCCACAACATTGTAGTGTTTTATTTATAAGTTTTTGTTTATGTATTGTATAAAATTTTCGAATGATCATTGTTGTTATTAAAATGGGAATATTAAATTAATGCTAATGTTTGTTACTTCGTGATGACGATTTATTACGCCAAATCATCTGCCAATAATTGTCAATAAACAAAATTAATATTCATATGCATAATCTCATTCGGAATGGATTTAACACTCAAATATGAGGTGGTAAGGAAAAACTAACTCATCTCATACATATATAGTCTTTAATTTCATGGGGTTTTCAAATAAAAATTGCCCCTTATGAAGGGTTTAACTGAATAGACCTGAACTGACTATAGACGTGTGTTGTTTGTCATTATAATC
The DNA here is from genome assembly GCA_963682025.1 of Cordilura impudica. Classification (NCBI taxonomy): domain Eukaryota; kingdom Metazoa; phylum Arthropoda; class Insecta; order Diptera; family Scathophagidae; genus Cordilura; species Cordilura impudica. The sequence goes on from OY821520.1 coordinate 6,932,630, forward strand.
GTAACAGCGTATTGCGACCATTAATAGTAAACATCATAATGATCATCTTCAATCGCAGTACATTCACATGCATTCTAAAGTATTTTTCCACTTCATTCATTAGTTGTTTGTGCACTGTCGTCACATTCCAATTTTATGTGTAATTATATTTGTATAGTTTTACATGCTGGGCTTTTTTCAGATTTGTGTTTTATCTTTCAGGTGTAAACGGATAAAATTGTCTAATGATCTTTCCTTGCACCTTTCCTTTAATCTGTCCCATCAAGGCCTTAAGCGATTTTCAAATCATACTACACGTTATAAGATCTACTTTAATAATTATGAAATTGCTTCAGCGTATGTTTAATTCATTTCTTAAATACAAACGACCATCTTTAAATATTCTCCTTAATGAAAAATATGTAGAATGTACAAACCATACAGCGCTTACAGCAATTCTTACGAAACTGAGAATAGTAGAAATTAGAAGTATAAATGTATAAATATTCTAAATTCAAAAATAACGATTTTTTGTTTGGACAGAGTTGTAACTTCTGAGACTAATTCGAAGTAAAAATTGCATGGTATAAAAACTGATTCTTAACCACACTGCTCGTAGGTGAGTGTGTTAAAGTACATGATCAAAAAGTTCAAAAAACGCAGCAGGTTCAATCCTTACGGTCGCCCTAAGTTTAAAAATTTCATATAGAAACCATCTAATTAATTATAGCATAACAAATATTACAACGTTCAATACAATCACTGATGAAGGCTGAAATACCAGCAGACGGTCTAATTTCGAATACAGAATAGTTATGAATTTTAGAAATATATACTTTCTTCTTCTCTACCACGCACCATTTAAAACAAAGTCAAAATTCTCATATTAATTATTGTTTTAATTGCAATCTGTCAGAAAATATTACGTTAAATCTAACAAAAAAAGTTTCGTTGAATGATGAAAAAAATCTTAAAGGCGAATTAGTTCTGGGGAGAGAAACTTTCAAACAAAAAATACCACCAGATAAAAATAATTTGGCAAAATATATTTTAGAAAATTTTTTTGTGAAGAAAACCCACTGTTTTAAGAAAATACACTTTTTGAAGAACAGGTACTTTTTTAAGAAAGGTATTTTAAATTTTTATAGAAAGGTACTGTTACAAGATGACGCACTTTTTCTTTAGAAAAAAGTAATTTTTTAAGGCAATGTACCTTGTCAGTAAAACGTATCATTTGAAGAAAGTTACTTTTTATAGAAAAGGAAATTTTTGAAAAATAAAAATTTTTTAAGAAAAGGTCCTTTTTTTAATAAAAATGTACTTGTTTTAATTTTTAATTTTTAATTTTTAATTTTTAATTTTTAATTTTTAATTTTTAATTTTTAATTTTTAATTTTTAATTTTTAATTTTTAATTTTTAATTTTTAATTTTTAATTTTTAATTTTTAATTTTTAATTTTTAATTTTTAATTTTTAATATTTAATTTTTAATTTTTAATTTTTAATTTTTAATTTTTAATTTTTAATTTTTAATTTTTAATTTTTAATTTTTAATTTTTAATTTTTAATTTTTAATTTTTAATTTTTAATTTTTAATTTTTAATTTTTAATTTTTAATTTTTAATTTTTAATTTTTAATTTTTAATTTTTAATTTTTAATTTTTAATTTTTAATTTTTAATTTTTAATTTTTAATTTTTAATTTTTAATTTTTAATTTTTAATTTTTAATTTTTAATTTGTAATTTGTAATTTTTAATTTTTAATTTTAAATTTTTAATATTTAATTTTTAATTTTTAATTTTTCATTTTTGATTTTCGATTTTTAATTTTTGATTTTGGATTTTTGATTTTTGATTTTTTATTTTAAATTTTTTATTTTTCATTTTTTATTTTTCATTTTTTTAGTTTTCCTTTTTAACTTTTTATTTTTATTGTTTATTTTTCATTTTTTACTTTTAATTTTTATTTTTCATTTTTTATTTTTCATTTTTTACTTTTAATTATACCCTATACCACTATGTGGTTTGGGTATAATGACTTTGTGCTGCTGTTTGTAACAACTAAAATTATTTGACCTAGACCCATCTTTAATTATACCGATCGAATCAGAATCACTTTCTGAGTTGATTTAACAATGTCCGTCCGTCCGTCCGTCCGTCTGTGTGTCCATGTAAAGTTTGTAATCAAACTGCAGGTCGCAAATATGAATGTATTTTGATGAAATTTGGTACATAAGCTTTCATCGGCCATGGGATAAACGCTATTGAAATTGGTGAGAATCGGTCCATGTTCAGACCTAGCCCCCATACAAATTACCCATATGAAATCGACATAAATTGCCATAAGATCCAAATTGTCATATAGATCTTACTCAAATTGGGTTTGTATGCGTTCATTACATCCATTAATGAGTAGTCCAAAAATGATCCGTTTGACCCCATATAGAGCTGCTTCCCGATCTTCACTTAAATCTATTAAAAAACAAAAATATTGCACTGATTCTTCTCAAATTTTGTTTGTATATATTTTTGCAAAATACAAGAGACTTTACCAAACATGATCAGGATCGGTCCATTATTGGACCAAGTCCCTATATAGATATAGCATCCGATATGAACTTTTTCATATCTGCAGCCAAAAAAATTAATAAAAATCCCACTCAAATTTGGTTTTTGCTTATTTTCTATGTCCAGTTAGTTGGGCCTAAGAGATAGGGTCTCTAAACGCATGGTATAGGGTATCGTATAGTCGGTCTAGACCGACTATAATTTTCTTACTTGTTTTTGTTTTTCATTTTCACACAGGTTATGACATATCATAATTTTTTCACCAATACTATCATAAGTCACACCGATTTTGTTACGTCTCACATGTTACGCTGTCTTTGTGATTGTATTGTGAAATAGAAATCTATCCCTCTGTGCGTATAAATGTTTACACATCAAAATTATTTTTTAAGAATATTTAATTTTTAAGAAAAATTACCTATTCTAAAAAAGATAATTTCTGTTAGAAAATGTGCCTTTTAAGAAAATTAAATTTTCTAGGAAAATTTACTTTTTTAAGAAAAGGTACTTTTTTGATAAAAAAAAATATAATTTTTTCATGAAAGGTACTTTTTTAGGAAGAGTTGCCTTTTTAAGAAGAAGTACTTTTTTAAGAAGAGTTACTTTTTTAAGAAAATGCAATTTTTTAAGAAAAGGTACTTTTTTGAGAAAATAAATTTTTTTAAGAAAAATTATTTTTAAAAAAGTGCTTTTTTAAATAATGAAATTCACACACAATAAAATTTTTTGAGAGAAAGCTCAATTTAAGAAATGGTACTTTTGAGAAAAAAATGTTTATTTAAGGAAATGTACTTTTATTTGTTTATATAATAAAGTACTTCTTTTCAGAAAAGATTCTTATCTAAGACAATTTTCACTTTTAAGAAAATGTACTTTTTAGTACGAAGACACTTTTTAAAGAAAATTAACTATTTTAAGAGAGTGAACTTTTTTAAGAAAAGTACTTTTTTAGAAAGTACTTTTTTGAAAGTACTTTTTTTGAAAAAAGGTAATTACTAAAGAAAATGTACTTTTTAAGGAAAGGCTATTTTTTTAAGAAAATAACCTTTTTAAAAAAAGCACTTTGTAAAAAAAGATTATTTTTAAGAAAAATAATTTTTTTCATTGCGATTGAAAATTTTGTTGAAAATTATACTTTTTTAAGATATGGTAATTTTGTGAAAAAATAATTTTTTAAAAAAAAAGGTAAACTGTTAAGAATTTTTTTTTAAGTTGCGTTCTTTAAGAAAAATTACTTTTTTAAGCAGACATACTTTTTTTAAGAAAATGTGCTTTTTAAGAAAGGGTACTTTTTATGAAAAGGTACTTTTGAAGAAAAGTTACTTTTTTAAAAAAAGATACTTTTTTAAGAAAAGGTACTTTTTTGAGAAGGGGTAATTTATTGAAAATGAGCTAAAGTATAAAACCAACCCAAAGATTTCTCTTACTGAACTTAATAAAAAAAAACTGCCACAAATGCTGTCGCTAGCACAAAATTTTAATTTTAATTTGAAAAATGCGAAAATATTTACTCTGTACATTCGCGAAAAATCTGCGTTAAAATTTTGTGTCAATGTTAGTTATGTCAGAGACACTTAACAATACAACTAACAACTAAATTTTATTTCGAAATGAGTAAGGTTCATAACGTTAATTTTTTCTGATTGGTTATAATGGGAAGACGCCAAATGGCATTCTATAAGAAAAACATTTTTATTTATGTGAAGGTACCTTTTTAAGAAAGTTTACTTTTTTTAAAGAAATGTACTTTTTATGAAAACTCCTTTTTTAAGAAAAGGTACATTTTGAAAATTATTCATTAAACATGGCAATTTTTAAGAAAGTGGTACTTATTTTAGATTTGATACTTTAGTGAAACAATACAGTTTTTTAAGAAAATATACATTTTTAAAAAAAATTACTTTTCTAAAATAATTTGCTTTCTTTAAGAAAAGAAAAGGCACTTTTTTGGAAACAAATACTTTTTTAGGAAAGGTGCTTTTTTAAGAAAATATACTTTTCATGGATTGGTACTTTTTTGAAAAATTTGCTTTTGTACGAAAATGCACTTTTTAAGAAACGGTACTTTTGTCAAAAACGGATTTTTTTAAAGAAAATTGAATTAAAAAAAAATATTTTTTCTAAATAAAGTACTTTCTGTTAGAAAAGGTAATTTTTGAGAAAAGATACTTTTCTTGAGAAAAATTAACGTTTTTAGCAAATATAATTTTTTAAGAAGAGGAATATTTTTAAGAAAAGTTACTTTCTAGTTATTGAAGATAATGTCCTTTTTCTAGAAAAATAACTATTTTAAAAAAGCACTTTTTTAAAATGGCCCTTTCTTAGGAAATGGCACTGTTGTGGAGAATGATTTTTTGTTATAAAAGGACTTTCTTCAAGAAAACTTACTTATTTAAGAAAAGGTTTTTTTAGAAACAGTAGTTTTTTAAAGAAAAGGTACTGTTTTTAAGAAAATGTACATCTTAAGTAAGTAAACTTTTTAAGCAAAGATACTTTTTTTAATGAAAATTACTTTATTAATAAAGGTATCTTTTTAAATAAATGTAATTTTTAAAGAAAATTTACACTTTTTAAGAAAATACACTTTTTTGGAAAATATACTCTTTAAGAAAAGGTAGTTTTTTAATTAAATGAACTTTTTACTAAAACGTGCTTTTTAAGGACATTCACTTTTTTAAGAAAAGATACTTTTTTAAAAAGATGTACTTTTTTAAAAATGTACTTTTTTAAGAATCTTTTGCTTTTTAAGGAAATTTACATATTTAAGAAAATTTACTTTTTTGAAAAAAGATGCTTTTGTAGTAAATGTAGTTTTTAAGAAAAGGTACTTTTTAATAAAATTTACTTTTTCAATAAAATATACTTTTTAAAGAAAATGTTATTTTTAAAGAAAACACATTTTTTAAGAAAATTTAAATTTAAAAAAAAAAAAAGTAATTTTTTAAGAAAATTTGCCTTTTTAAGAAAAAGTACTTTTTTAAAAAAATTTACTTTTTTAAGAAAAAGTACTTTTTAAGAAAATGTACTTTTTTTTAAATAAGGTACTTTTTGAAGAAAATTCACCTTTTTAGGAATTTGTACTTTTTTAAGAAAATTTACTTTTTTTTAAAATACATACTTTTTTAAGAAAAGGTACTTTTTAAGAAAATGTACTTTTTAAGAAAATGTATTTTTTTTTAAGAAAATGTACCTTTTTAAGAAAATGTACTTTTTTAAGAAAATGTCCTTTTTTAAGAAAAGGTACTTTTTAAGAAAATTTACTTTTTTTTAAAATAAGTTACTTTTTGAAGAAAATTCACCTTTTTAGGAATTTGTACTTTTTTAAGAAAACGTACTTTTTTAAGAAAAGGTACTTTTTAAGAAAAGGTACTTTTTAAAAAAAATACTTTTTAAGAAAATGTACTTTTATAAGAAAATAAAATTTTTTAAGAAAACGTACCTTTTTAATAAAGGTACTTCTTTACGAAAAGGTATTCTTTAAGAAAAGGTTTAAGATAAATGACTTTTTTGAGAAAACGTGCTGTTTAAGTAAATGTACTTTTTAAGAAAATGTACTTTTGTAATTAAATGTACTTTTGTAATAAAATGAACTTTTTTAAGAAAAATTACACTTTTAAGAAAAGCTACTTTTTTAAGAAAAGGCACTTTTTAAGAAAATGTACTTTTTTAAAATAATGCATTGAACGTGGCAAATTTTACGAAAACGGTGCTTATTTTGGATTTGATACTTTTGTGAAAAAATACAGTTTTTTAAGAAGATATACTTTTCTAAGAAAAATTACTTTTTTTTAAAAAATTACTTTTTGAGAAAAAGTAATTTTTAAAGAAAATCTACTTTTTTAAATTGGTACTTTTTTTTTAATTTACTTTTGTAAGAAAATGTACACTTTTTAAAAATGACTGACATTTTAAAAAAAATTGACTTTTTAAAAAAAAATTACTTTTTTTTAACAAAATTTACGCATTTGAGTAAAGGTGCCTTTTAAAGTAAATGCACTCTTTAAGAGAAGGTAGTTTATCAATTAAATGTACTTTTTTAATAAAAGGTACTTTTTTAAGAAAACATATTTCTTTAATTAAATGTACTTTTTTACTATAAGGTACTTTTTTAAGAAAATGTACTTTATTAAGGTAATGTACTTTTGTAAAAAAAGGTACTTTTTACAAAAGATACTTTTCTAAGAAACTTTACTTATTAAGAACATTTACCTGCTTAAGAAAACATAATTTTTTGAGAAAGTTTGCTTTTTAAGAAAAGGTACTTTTTAATTAAATGTAATTTTTTAATAAAATTGGCTTTTTTAAGAAATTGTTCTTTTTAAAGAAAATTTAATTTTTTTAAAAAATTTACTTTTTTTAAGAAGTAATTTTTTAATAAAATGTACTTCTTTAAGAAAAGGTTATTTTTTAAGAAAATTTGCTTTTTAAAGGAAATTTAGTTGTTTAAGAAATGGTACTTTTTTAAGAAAATGTACTTTTTTAAGAAAATGTACTTTTTTAAGAAAAGGTACTTTTTAAGAAAAGGTACTTCTTCTTTAAGGAAAGGTACTTCTTCTTTAAGGAAAGGTACTTCTTTAAGAAAAGGTTATTTTTTAAGAAAATGTACTTTTTAAGAAAAGGTATTTTTTTGAGAAAATTTACTTTTTTAAGAAAGGATACTTTTTTTTAGAAAATTTACTTTTTTAAGAAGAGCAGTTTTTAAGAAAACGAATTTTTTAAAGAAAAAGTAATAATAGTTAATATATTAATAATTATATGGATGAGTGATAATTTTATGATGTTAATCATACGAGTTGCAGAGTTAGTGAGTCAGTGATGAACGTAGCTATATATTTAGATATTAATCATATAATACTATTTATTCCTTCACATTTATAATTTCCACTATTTCGATTTCGAAAGTAGTAACATATTCGATAGTTATGTAAACGTTTGTAGCTGTTAAAACTTAATGCAACATGTGTGGAAGCGCGTAACATACTCTATATAAAAAATGGCTACCACTATTAAGCTTAAAATAGTTGAAATGGGAAAAATGGAAACTCATTACTTCTAGAAGAAAATTTAGTATTGAGTTAACAGTAATAAAAGAAATAACATCCGATGCTGATTAAAAATAAAAAATTGACGTTAGAAGCATTATAATTTGGTAAAAATTATCTTAAATACGTAAACGTAAAAAAATATTGTTTTTTCTTAATTAAAAAAAGCATAATTATTGTGTCGTTGATAAGTGAAAATGACTGCGTCAAATTCTATACATATACCCTCCCCGATTTTCGATAATTGCCTAACATTTTGTAAAATATTCATCTGAGGAGATTTAACTGTCACCCTACAAAGGAGAACAAAACTAAAAATTAAACATTATTAATAATATTATATTTTTTTTGTGGGCAATTTATTAAGACTTTATATTTTTAATAGTTTGAAGATCAATACATATTATAGCAATCAAATATTGGGGTCTTAAAAATATAATTCACGAGCTATGCAACATATGTACGGCTTTACCTAATGGACGTAAAAATTCAATATTCGATTGATTATTCTCCAATTTAACAAAAAAAAAAAAAAACATTTAAAAAATAATATAGATTTTGTATTTGTATTCTGAGAACACGTCAAGGTTAAACGCAAAATGCAGCAATACAATTTCAAATCATCAGTATAATCTTAGAAATGTATACGAGTATGCAAAAAAAAGAATTCTAAAAAATTAAAAATAAAAAATGTTAATTGAATACAATTGTATTTAAAGCATTTAAAGCATAAAGAATATTCCAAAATTTGGAAATAATTCAGTAAATTTTTTGCCACATTCGTGTATTCTTTTATTATTATTCGTTTTTGTTTTTGTTTTTATTCAAGGCCATTCAATTAGTTTCATCATCAGCAGCAGCACAAGCGTTGCATCATTAAATACAAATCACCAAATCAGCAATTTCAAAAAGAATGTATTTGACAAAGACATATTTTTTTAGTAGCAATATTCACATTAGAAATGCTTACTGAGTTTTGCAATACACGAATTTCAAAATTAATGAATATGTTTTTATTATTTTTTGGTCGATCGATCCTAATAAGTATAACCAATTGATATCCGTATCATTATTATTAACAAATACTTGAAAGAGAGTGAATAGCTAAAAAAAAGTCTTTGAAGCTCATTAGTAAAAACAATAATCTAAACACGTTTTAGCTTTCTGGATTTGATTTTTTCTTTTTTTTTTTGTATTATTGAAATCATTTGATATTGTGAAAACTAGGAGTAATCGAGAGGAGAAGTGAAAATAATATTTTAAAATATACAGCATAAACATGCAAAAATTTAAATGCATGATCACTAAAGTTTTTTACGTCTACGAAATTTCAGAGATTGGAGGGATTAAAGAAAAACTTCAATAATATAACGAACAATAATGCCAGTTGTAAATAATTAAGTTCTTAATTCTGTATTACATCAAGCCCATCAGGCCTCACCCTCAAAACATAACAAGAACAAATATCATAGGCCAATTTTTTAGAAAGTAGTTAAGAAAATGTATAAATGTATTGGAAAACTAACCCTCAAATGTACAACTACTCCAATTTTTATAAAAAAATTTATTGCGTATCAAATGGTGAAAAAATTACAACTGCGTACCACATTTTTAAAAAAACGATTTTTTTTTTTTAAAAAGTGCTTGTATCTTGAAAGATACAGTGCATGCTCATCAACATTCTTCTTTACAAAACAAAGTACAAAATATATTGCGGCAATCGTAAAAACACTTTTTTTTCCAGAGGTTAGACATAAATTTACCTTACATTCTAAGAAAAACATTTTTGTTTGTCCAGAGCATTTCGGCAGCTTACTTACATCTTCTCCTTTTGTCTATTGTAATCCAGTGATCGATCTTATCTAGTCTGGTGTCCTTCAGCGGCACTGGTTGTGAATCCGGTTCTCGTTTATTTATTTTTCCAAAGGTGCACGACTACATGCAGGAACTAATTTTGTATTACATGAAAACAATGTATCAGCCACATCCAACTTGAAATCCACTAGTCTCATTTCAGGCACTTTCCGGTCTTTGTTTATTCTTCTGTACAGTATCCAGGCATTTACATAGGTCATGTCAAGAAGATGGTAAAAATACTCGGTTTGTTCACTTTCGGCTCCTCATTGTTATTTTGTGGCGTCCCATTAAGCTGTCCATTAGATTAACTCCGCCCATATGACAGTTGTAATTTTTAATAATTTGTGGATAAGCGGTATCTTTATGCATTTATTATATTTGTCAAATTGTTTAACTGTTACCGGTTCATTCTATGAATTGGTACTGTTTAACCCCTTGCCTTATGATTTAATTTAAAAGAAACATGAGTGTGGAGACTATTTAATTTTAATGCAAATCTGTGCGGACATTATCAGTTTTAATTTATATATATAAAATTCATTTTCTGTTTGTTTGTTTGTTTGTTTGTTTGACCGCTATACAAATTTTTATTTTTCAACGGATTTCTCTGAAATTTGGTCCACACGATCTCCGTACTCCAGGAAAGGTCGCCATATGATTCTTGCCGGCCACGCCAACTTTTACGCCCACCTTTTGTATACAATTCATATTCTTTTTTTTTTTGGTACATTTGTTCGCTACACAATTTTTTTTATAACGGATTTCTCTGAAATTTGCTACGCACGATCTCTGTACTCCAGGGAGGTCGTCATATGATTCTTGCCGGCCACGCCTTCAAAATTCGTTTTCTGTTTTTTGGTAAATTTGTTCACTATAGAAATCTTTATTTTTCAAGGGATGTCTCTGAAATTTGTATATAAAATTTATTTTTTTCCTTTTATTTGTTTCTTTGTTTGATTGCTATACAAACTTTTATTTTTCAATGGCTTTCTCTGAAATTTGGAAAACGTGATCTCTCTACTCCAGCGAAGGTCGCATTATATTCTTTCTTGCTACGCTTACCTTTACGCCCACATTTTTATAAAATTCATTTTTTGTTTTTTGGTATTATTGTTCGTTAAAGTAATTTTTATCCTTCAACGGTTTTCTCCGAATTTTGTACATATTCCAGGGAAGGTCGACATATGATTTTTACCGACCACGCCTACGTTTACGCCCACTTTTTATATAAAATTCATTTTTTGTTGTTTGGTATATTTCTTGTATTTTGTATTTGTATTTTTCAACGGATTTCTCTGAAATTTGGTTGAAAAAGGTCCCCAATAAATCAACTTACTCCCCAAATTCATTCTTAAATTTTTACATATTTTTATTTAATGAATTTTGTTAAATATTTATTTTAGTGAAAACTTGCATACTGCTCTCAATATATGCCCTACAATAAACGCATTTAAATGAGTATTTTTTCAATAGCATCATTTCGTTGCGCGGAAGCTACGCGCTCACGGAGCACAGCTTAGCTAGAATATCAGAATGATCTGAAAAATATATTTTGACAATTAGAATAAGCTGGCAACAACTGCGTGGCAGCACAGGTGTGGCTGCCAAACACGCGGACGCAGCGTGCGGACGTGGACACGACGCGCTCGCGAATACAGCTTAGTTAAAATATCGCAATGATGCGAAAAATATATTTTCGCGATTAAAATAAGTTGACGACAACCTTGCGGCACAATTTTAAACGTCGCTTTAGTTTTTCATTTTTGAAACTTCTTTGAATTTGACTTCTCTGCTCAATGATGATCACTTATTGAATGAAGTAATTCAATTTTTATAATTTCGGATTCCTTTAATTTGCACACCATTCCGTTATATTTGATGTTTATAAATAAACTTAAAAAAACTTAAAGCAGTTTCGCAGCTTATTTTTGAAGCATTTTTGCTGCAGCATCTTATAAAAAACTTCTAATTTACCTCCCATACAAATTTTTGGGGAGAAAGTTCATTTTATTGGGGAATTTGTTCATTGGGGAATAGGGACTCAGCGCGTGGTAAGCATAGTAAACCATTTTTCAAGTCAAATGCCTTTTTATCCCGGACAAGACCGGTTAAAAACAGCTAATATATTTATAAAAATATACTACTTTTGAAGCATTTAAATCTATGGCGGGCATAGTCCGTCAATGTCGAATTTGGCACAGAAAATGTTTGCGGGCTACGCTCGTCATTTCCACTTAAGAGATTAATATTGGTTTAGTACCAACGAGTGGAGATAAGGTTAACAATTCCCTTGTCTTTCCATGACAATTCTGTCACTTCGACACCGTGTATATTGGCAATAAGCTCTTGACTTGTGCCTTGTTCGAATTTCACCATTAATTTTTCTTCGGGGATCTTACAATTCTTTATTCTATTGCGTCTGATAGTAACTATAACAAGTATGCCCTGTGTGCGAAATATACTAATAATGAGACATTTGTATAAAAATTGTCAAAGTAAACTATATAGTTTTGGAACCGAGGTACTTTTCTAAGCAACCTTATAACAACATTTGCTGAGGATTTAACATCCAGTTCTTCTGCAGCAATCTTCTCAGTTGTTTCACTATATTCTTAAAATTTGTATGCGTATCACATTGTATCACACATTACGTCCAATTTGAAACCTCATTTTTGATGTGTAAACATCTATACGCGCAGGGGGGTAAATTTCAAAAACAGCGTAACATGTGAGTCGTAAGACAAAATGTGACTGTATTGGTGAAAAAATTATGATATTATGATAACCTGTTTGAAAATAAAAAATGAAAAATAAAAAATGAAAAAAAAAATTAAAAATAAAAAATTAAAAATTAAAAACAAAAAATTAAAAATGAAAAATGAACAAGTAAGAAAATTATAGTCGGTCAAAGGGATCATTTTTGGACTACTAATTAATGGATGTAATGAACGCATAGAAACCCAATTTGAGTAAGATCTATATGACAATTTGGATCTTATGGCAATTTATGTCGATTTCATAGGGGTAATTTGTATGGGGGCTAGGTCTTAACATGGACCGATTCTCACCAATTGCAATAGCGTTCATCCCATGGCCGATAAAAGCTTATATACCAAATTCCATCAAAATATATTCATATTTGCGACCTGCAGTTTGAGTAAAAGGTTTACATGGACACACCGACGGACGGACGGACGGACGGACGGACATTGTTAAATCAACTCAAAAAGTGATTCTGATTCGATCGGTATAATTAAATATGGGTCTAGGTCAAATATTTTTGGTTGTTACAAACAGCAGCACAAAGTCATTATACCCAAACCACATAGTGGTATAGGGTATAAAAATGAAAAATGAAACATAAAAAATTAAAAATGAAAAATAAAAAATGAAAAATAAAAAAAGAAAAATAAAAAATGAAAGATAAAAATGAAACATGAAAAAAAATGTAAAATGGAAAACGAAAAATGGAAAATAAAAAAAATTAAAAATGAAAAATAAAAAATTAAGAATAAAAATGAAAAATAAAAAATGAAATATGAAGAATGAAAAATGAAAAATAAAAAATAAAAAATAAAAAATAAAAAATAAAAAATAAAAAATGAAAAATGAAAAATAAAAAATGAGAAATGAAAAATAAAAAATTAAAAAAAAAATAAAAAGGAAAAATGAAAAAAAAATAAAAAAATTAATAATAAAAAATTAAAACTAAAAAATTAAAAATTAAAAATAAAAAATTAAAAATAAAACATGAAAAACAAGAAATGAAATGAAAAAATAAAATTAAAAATGAATAATGAAAAATAAAAAATGAAAAATGAAAAATAAAAAATGAAAAATAAAAAATTAAATATAAAAAAAAAAAATAAAAAAATGAAAAATAAAAAATAAAAATTAATAATAAAAATTTAAAAATAAAAAATGAATAACGAAAAATGAAAAATAAAAAATGAAAAACGAAAAAAGAAAAAGAAAAATAAAAATTGGAAATTGAAAAATGAAGAAAAAATTAAAAATGAAGAATGAAAAATAAAAAATGAAAAATGAAAAATAAGAAATGAAAAATAAAAAAATTAAAAATAAAAAATTAAAAAAGAAAAATTAAAAATTAAAAATAAAAAAAAAAAATAAAAATAAAAAATTAAAATTTAAAAATGAAAAATGAAAAATGGAAATAAAAATGAAAAATGAAAATAAAAAACGAAAAATAAAAAATTAAAAATGCAAAACGAAAAATGAAAAATGAAAAATAAAAAATGAAAAATGAAAAATGAAAAATGAAAAATGAAAAACGAAAAATGAAAAATGAAAAATAAAAAATGAAAAATGAACAACGAAAAATTGAAAATAAAATAAATTAAAAATTAAAAATAAAAAATTAAGAATAAAAATGAAAAATAAAAAATGAAATATGAAAAATGAAAAATAAAAAATGAAAAATGAAAAATGAAAAATGAAAAATGAAAAATGAAAAATGAAAAATGAAAAATGAAAAATGAAAAATGAAAAATAAAAAATGAAAAATGAAAAATAAAAAATTAAAAAAAAAAATAAAAAGGAAAAATTAAAAATAAAAAATAAAAAATGAATAATAAAAAATTAAAACTAAAAAATTAAAAATAAAAAATAAAACATGAAAAACAAGAAATAAAAAATGAAAAAATAAAATTAAAAATGAATTATGAAAAATAAAAAATGAAAAATAAAAAATGAAAAATAAAAAATTATATATAAAAAAAATAATAAGGAAAAATGAAAAATAAAAAATTAATAATAAAAATTTAAAAATAAAAAATAAAAATGAAAATTGAAAAATGAAAAACGAAAAAAGAAAAAGAAAAATAAAAATTGGAAAATGAAAAATGAAGAAAAAAATTAAAAATGAAAAATGAAAAATAAAAAATGAAAAATTAAAAATAAAAAATTAAAAATTAAAAAAAAAAATTAAGAATGAAAAACGAAAAACGAAAAATTGAAAATAAAAAATAAAAAACGAAAAATTAAAAATTAACCGGTTAAAATAACAAATATTTTTATATTAGCAGAGCCCCTGCAGTTGATTGCTTGAGCGTGATCCACTGAGTTGTCTGAGAGTGAAACGATCAAGATCCATTCATTAGAAGAGGAGCTATGAGAATTCGAATTGTTTGAGTAAATGTGTCCCATAAGAAATGACAGCGAAGAATCGCGTTTGAGTATAACTTGAGTAAGGTGGGAGTTGAGTAAATTTCAATGATTGATGACATATATGTGTCTAAATACCTTTCATTAAAAAAAAAATGAAAGAAAGCGACCGAATAGAACGGCCAGACGGACTGACTTTAGTTTTCATAAATTTTTTTAATATATAAGATTATTTGTAATAAATAGTAAAAAGATTTTAGATTTCAAATTCATTTTGATTCGTAAAAGTAAAATATGGGGTTTGCACAATTTTAATAGAAAAAAAATATTATAAACAATCTCCGGTACGATTGGCATTATAATACAGTTGGCGATTCTTAACCTTTATATTCTAATACCATTTAAAGTGCAGTATTGTATATATTTTTTTATTTTTAAAAAAGTGTAATAATACCGACCTCAACTAATATGACACGTGTGGTATACCAATACATGCATATTCTTTAAGCAAATGCTATTAACACAACGACCACAACAACATCAACAATAGTTTCAGTTTTCACACACAAATTACAAAGTGTAGAATAAGAAAAATAACAACAACAACATAGATAGATCATATTTTCTCAAGGGTTTTTTAAATTTTCAATTAAATCTCGGGATCTGTTGAACCGATTTCACGACTTTAAATAAGAAGCTTCTCAGGATGTTAATGAATAATCATAAAAAATTAAGCAATTCTGCCGACCTATTGAGGGCGTGATAGTGTGATTTCAAAGATGGACAAACGGACTCCGCTTATTTCAAGTACTTAGAATATATATATATTTAATGCTTTCCGACTTTTTGTTATATATTACTAATGGAATAACAAACATACATTCTGCACACTGGAGTGGATGGTATAAAAATTTAAAAAAAGTTAAGTTTACCTTAAGGAACCTTTGTTTGCAATTTGACAGTAAAATTTAAAAAGAATTTATTTGTTTGTTGTTTTAAGCTAATTTAGCATATTTTGTTCACAAAGTGCAGACAACAATGCCGGCTGCGGACAAATAGAAGATTGTTACAAATAAACAGTTTAGATTAGAAACCAATTACTGTTGACAACATTTATCGAAAAAAATATCAAATATTATAAAATATACAATGGAATGGCCCAAATGCTCAAAAATTCTAATGTATTTCAAATCTTGAAATACCAAGATTTGAAATACATTAACGATTTGTTAATGTTTTATTCTTTAATTTTTTTATTTTTTTTTTAAATATATAAAAAGAAAGATATACAAATAACAAGTTCAACAAGTTCTTACTTTTTTTAATATTTAGTTTTTTTTTTTTTTCATTATAAATTAAATTCATTTGTGTGTGAGTATTTTTTATTATTTTCAATTTCAAGTGCAATTTTATAAATTAATGATGAAGATGATAATAATTTAAAGTAGTGACCTTGGTTAAGAGAAATGTTGTCATCATCACAGAAATGAAAAAAGAAAAAAAAACAAACAAATCTCATGAAATTATTTGCTTGCAAATTTATGCGATTTTTTTTTTGTTGTTGTTGTTATTATTTTTTTTTTTTTTTCTAATAATAAATTCCAATTATTATAAAAATTTCATTTAACAAGAGAAAAAAAGTGATGCTTTGATAAGGCAGCTAGCTGCATGTTAGAAAGAAAATATTTGCAATATTATCATGAGAAAAAAGCATGGGATTTAAGGTCGGTCGTCTGATATCCTACACTTTATTATTATTTTTAGAAAAATTATGGAAATACAAGTAATACGTTGGGATTTAAAAGTGGAAAATAATTCTATGCTTTAATATGCTTGCACTTTATGGGAAGGTGCCCTGTTCTTGTAGGCATATGAAAAAGATTTCTAGGGTGCACGTGATTTACAGATTATGAAATTTATGATCTTCTAAATGGAGGAAGAAAGGAAAACTAGAATTCGCTTTATCTTTTTGTAAGGAACGGATAAACTTATAGAAAATTTTTAATAAATGAAATCAATTTTTGTAAAAAAAAAAAATAAAAAAAATTATCAGTTTAACAAATTTAAAAAGAAAATTCCGGTTGACGGTTAAAAAACCAAGCCTAGAATACCTTTATCTATAATATTAATAGGTAAGGCGATTTCTTGTGACCGATGATTTGTTAAACAGTGTTCTTCCGATTTTGAACAAACGTTTCTTATTTGAAAGGTATTTATTTTTAGCTGTCCACTAAAAATAAATATGCTCATTTAAAGTTGCTACTAATACATACATAAAATTATACAATGCTATGTGTATGCTTATTAAATTTGTCAATGTGTTTGCAAAAGAAAGCAAATGAGTTTGTTTTCTTCATTCACAATAATAAAAAGTTTTGAATTGTGAATTATCTAAAATTGATTACCATACCTTTAAAGTCAATAATTTATTAAATGGAAAAGTAAAATTTCCTATTGTATTGTATTGTATTGTATTGTATAAAAGAGGTGACGAAAGTACTGCGACCAAATCATCTATTGTACTGCCCTCTGCTAATAGTTTGTCCGTATAAAATCTCACCCAGTCCTGAAGCCCTCAGAAATTCGAGGATGTTGGTTGGTTCCAGTGATTTTATTTCGCTCCTTGGTATTTGGAAAGAACCCTGGTGCTTTTTCCTCTTATGCATTAAAGCTCCACAATCCCCCAGTATGTGCTCCGCTGATTCTGCCTTCTCATCGCAGAATCTGCACATGGGGTTCGCTTCAATTCCTAACCTGCTCAGATGCTCCCTGAGCCTACAGTGACCAGTTAGAATCCCGGTTAATATTCTCAGTCCGTTTATTGATAGTCCGATACATGACTCAAATCTCTTACCGTTGTAGTTACCTAACAAGAGTTTTGATTGCCTTAACCCTAGGTGGCTCGAGAAAAGCTCCTGTCTGATATTATTCTCACATTCTTTGAGTACGCCTTCCCATACTCCTTTTCCTATTCTACACAATGATTCCGGCCCCATTAGCTTTGTGGAAGCTCCTTTTCTGGCAAGCTCTTCCGCTTGCTCATTTCCGTGAATCCCAATATGTCCCGGGACCCAACAAAGGCTGACCTTATTGTGTCTGCCTAGCTCATTCAGTCTTAGCAGACAGTCCCATACTAACTCGGAGTTTACTCCATAGGAGCCTAGTGCTCGAATAGCAGCTTGACTATCTGATAATATGATTATGTTCTGTCTTTTGTACTTCCTATTTAAGTTAATCTATGCAGACCTATCGATGACATAAATTTCCGCCTAGAAAATACTCGTGTGTATTCCCGTGCGATTCGTAGTATTTGGTTCTAGGCCCAAAGACTCCCGCCCCTGTTCCATTTCCGGTCTTTGACCCGTCCGTGTACCATTTGATCGTATTCTCCTTTAGAGAATATGCTGTACTCAAACTACTCCATTCTTTTTTATTACTAAGTTTTGTAACAAAGTTTTTCTTGAAATCGTATTTCTTCTCCGTCCTGTCCATTGGACAATCTAGGAGGGAGTAATCTTTAACCTGACTTATTCGGTTCCATTGCCCTTCATAAAGCCTGGTATAGTTTATCCCCCTTTATCCTGATTGCCGTTGCCAGGGCTTTCTTTTGATCCAAGAGTACTTCAAGTGATGCTGTTGGGCATGTCCTCATTGCACCCGTTATCCCAATACACGCTAGTCTTTGTATTCTACTTAACTCCATTTGAGTTGATTTTAGCTCTGTCCTTTTGGGCCATGCAATAGCTCCATAGGTCACGATTGGACGGACCATCATGGAGTACATCCAGTATAGGATGCTGGGTTTACATCTGCAGGTTCTACCCGCTACCCTTCTACATATCATTGTAGCACGGTTGGCTTTCTCTGTAATATGGTTGACGTGTGCCTTCCATGTCAACTTGCTGTCTAGTATTATGCCCAGATATTTCACCTCTGTCTTTGGTTCGATGACTTCTCCTAGAATTTGAATTGCCTTCCATTTTGGAAGTTTTCTTCTCTTGGTAAATGGTACAATAGTGGTCTTTGTCGGATTGGTGTTCAGTCCTGTTGCCCTACACCATTGATTGATAATTCTCAGCCCTCTTTGGACAATGTCACAAACGGTTTCCTCGAATTTGCCTCTTGCTATTATGACTATATCGTCCGCGTAGCCTTGACATTCTATACCTGCTTCCGACAGTTCCATTAATAGTTCGTCAACAACCAGACGAATTTGTACTAGAATTTGTACTCGAATTTCGAGAGCTGGAATCTGGTAGTTATTATAAATATACTTAATTATAAATTTTTATATTATTTTTATTATATAATATTGTTATAAAAATATGTACAAACTTTAATTTATATAACACAAGTAATCAGCGTCGGGAATTGCTACGGCATAAACAACTCTCGATATCACAGTACCCCAGTTATAGGATACTTAATATTTACTTGCACTAGAAATGCCACGTTCACTTGTTGAATTACTCCCAATATTGATTATAAAGCTCACATAAATAACATTAGGTTTCACTATCATAGTATTCAGCACGTTTTACTTTGGAAGGGAGGTACCACAGACGCTGTTGTGATTCTGGTCATTTTTGATGCTACTACATAGAAAAATAAATCTTAAACACTTTCAAAGTTTTTAAGGTTTTATTGAGAAGCACCACACCCACTTGGCTGATCACTCCTATTTCTGACACGACTACTAACAATAATAATATATCGACTCAGAGAAAGTCTTAAGATGCTAGAGTTCATAGCACTGCAGATATCATACCAAGTATGGGAGGACCTCCAAGCTAAAAAAAGGCAATTTATTCAAAAAATTCAAATATTATGTAAGTGCTGTTGAATTTTTAGATGTGACACTTAAAATATAAAAACCAAATGTGCAAGTGTTCCATGCTAAAAATTTTGAATAAATCGAACAACGTTAACCCATTCATTGCCGAGGCCAAACTTTGAATTTTGACATATTTAAAAAAATTAATTGTTCTAGTAAACAAGATCAAGCCCCTACTATGGGTTGGGATATAAGATTGAGCTTAGATAGAATTTAGATTGAGCGAAAACTTACCCTTATGTGCTCCTAGGGTTAAAATGAATATTCTGACTTAATCGTCCCATACTAGCTTGGGGTCATTTGGGGCGGCAAGTCCAAATGGGGTAATGGGGTCATATAATTTTTTTACGAAACCCTAGGCATTTAAGATAAAATATAACATTTAAAAGTAGAAAATTGATTAATTTTTACTACAAAGTTTTTAGAAAGTGTACATTTACTGAATATTTCATAAAAAACTCATTATTTTCGAAATCCGCAAAAAATAAATCCTTGTAAAAAAAGTTCTAGAGAATGGATTTACCTAAAAAATCACACAAATAATCTCCAGCATATACTTAAAAAAACTTTAAAGTGCCAGATCCATTTTTTGAAATTTAGTTTAAGAAAATTTTTTAAAACTTAAAAAAGAAGTTTTCAAAATTTTATCAAAAGATTTTCCATCTTTGGTCTCATTGCTCAATAGGTTAACAACGTGGTAATAAAACAATACTTCATTGCTCATAGGTATAGATACTGATTGCTCATAGGTATAGAGACCAAAAAAAAAAAAATTATGGCTTTAATTATATAAAATTACTAGCTGTTTTTAACCGGTCTTGTCCGGGATAAAAAGGCATTTGACTTGAAAAATGGGTTACTATGCTTACCAGGCGCTGAGTAGTTATTCCCAATGAACAAATTCCCCAATAAAATTAACTTTCTCCACAAAAATTTGTATGGTCAGTAAATTAGAAGTTTTTTATAAGATGCTGCAGCAAAAATGCTTCAAAAAGAAGCTGCGAAACGGCTTAAAGTTTTTTTTTAAGTTTATTTATAAACATCAAATATAACGGAATCGTTTGCAAATTAAAGGTATCGGAACTTTTAAAAATTGAATTACTTCATTCAATAAGTGATCATTATTGGGCAGAGAAGTCAAATTCAAAGAAGTTTCAAAAATGAAAAACTAATGCGACGCTTAAAATTGTGCCGCAAGGTTGCTTATAGTATATGTATTGTATATACACCCGTGCTGCCGCGTAGTTGTCGTCAACTTATTTTAATCGCGAAAATATATTTTTCGCATCATTGCGATATTTTAACTAAGCTGTATTCGCAAGCACGTCGCGTCCGCGCGCCGCACCTCGCGTTTGGCGGCTACACCCGTGCCGCCGCGCAGTTCTCGTTAACTTATTTTAATCGCTAAGATATATTTTTCAGATCATTGCGATATTTTAGCTGGGCTGTGTTCCGCGAACGCGTCGCGTCCGCGTCCGCGCGTTTGGCAGCCACACCTGTGCTGCCACGCAGTTGTTGCCAGCTTATTTTAATTGTCAAAATATATTTTTCAGATCATTCTGATATTCTAGCTAAGCTGTGTTCCGCGAGCGCATAGCTTCCGCGCACCGAAATGATGCTACTGAAAAAAATACTCATTTTAAATGCGTTTATTGTAGGACGACATATATTGAGAGCAGTATGCAAGATTTCACTAAAATAAATATATAACAAAATTCATTAAATAAAAATATGTAAAAATTTAAGACTGAATTTGGGGAGTAAGTTAATTTATTGGGGACCTTTTCTAAATTTGGGGATTTGTTCATCGTAAAGTTATTCCCGTGTAAACCAAATTTCAGAGAAATCCGTTGAAAAATACAAACTTGTATAGGGAAGAAATATACCACACAACAAAATATGAATTTTATATGAAAAGTGGGCGTAAAAGTAGGCGTGGTCGGTAAAAATCATATGGCGACCTTCCCTGGAATATGTACTAAATTTCGGAGGAAGCCGTTGAAGGATAAAAATTACTATAACGAACAACTATACCAAAAAACAAAAAATGAATTTTATAAAAATGTGGGCGTAAAGGTAAGCGCAGTAAGAAAGAATAAAATGCGACCTTCGCTGGAGTAGAGAGATCACGTTTGCCAAATTTCAGAGAAAGCCATTGAAAACTAAAAGTTTGTATAGCAATCAAACAAAGGAACAAATAAAAGGGGAAAAAAGTGGGCGCAAAGTAGGCGTGGCCTGTAAGAAGCATATGGAGACCTTCCCTGGAGTATAGAGATCGTGTGTACCAAATTTTAGAGACTTCCCTTGAAAAATAAAGATTTCTATATTAAACAAATATACCAAAAAACAGAAAACTAATTTTGTATAAAAAGTGGGCGTAAAAAAAGGCGTGGCTGGCAAGAACCACATGACGACCTCCCTGTTGTACAGAGATTGTGCGTAGCAGATTTCAGAGAAATCCGTTATAAAAAAAATTGTGTAGCGAACAAATGTACCAAAAAACAGAATATGAATTTTATACAAAAAAGGGCGTAAAAGTAGGCGTGGCCGGTACGAATCAAATTTCAATCTTTCCTAGAGTACAGAGATCGTGTGTACCAAATTTCAGAGAAATCCGTTGAAAAATAAAAATTTGTTTAGCGAACAAATATACACAAAAAAAACGGAAAACGAATTGTATACAATAAGTGGGCGTAGAAGTAGGCGTAGGCCGGCAAGAATCATATGGCGACCTTTCCTGGAGTACAGAGATCGTGTGTACCAAATTTCAGAGAAATCCGTTGAAAAATAAAAATTTGTATAGCGGTCAAACAAACAAACAAACAGAAAATGAATTTTATATATCTGTGGTCACAAGCGATAACCGCCTAAGTCGACTTAAGAACGATTTGAGTTATGTATGCTGTCACATTCTGCTAAAAAATCTTTATATTTACGTGTAATCGCCATTTCTCTAACACTGCTTTTTAAAAAGATATTAATACACACTAGCAGATTGCAGCCCTCGAAATTCGAGTGCAAATTCTATGAAATTTTATTGTTTCATTAAATAGAGACCCTAAAAGTATGCTTATCAATTATACCCAATTCGCAAATCAACACAAAAAACAAATTCATTTTTATTACAAACACATTTACAAATTTAATAAACAGACACATAGCATTTTATAATTTTATGTATGTGTGAAATGCAATTTACTCAAAATAAGGGAAAAAATTAAAAAATCTGTAAATCTGCAAAGCCGCTAAAAAGAAATATTTTTCAAACAATATACGTTTGGGAAATTCGGGATAAAACGGTAGAACAAAATATCAGTCACAAGGACTCGCCTAGCCTATTAATATTATAGATATTCTGACCTAAGTCGTAATGAAGCCCCATTACATTTATATAAAAAGCTATTTTTCTCAAAAGCATGATTTTCGAGTTAGGCGGTTATTGCTTGTGACCACAGATATATAAAATTCATTTTCTGTTTAATATACATATGATATATAAATATCCAAAAGATTTATATTTTTAAAATTTTTCTTAATATATAAATTCTGCTGTCTTTGTTTTTCAACAGTCGATATGTAAACCTTTTTTCTTGTTTTTTTTAAGTACCTATATTAGTAAATAAATTAATTCATTGTTAGTTTTTTTTAATAAACCTAAAAAAAAAGAGTGCTTTAGACGCTGTTAATTTTTTAAAAAACCGTAGCACATACTGGGAAAAATTAAAATTGTTCAATGAATTACATCACTTACTAAATTAATAGACTACAAAAATACATCTAACGTTCTGTGCTTGGATAACACAGATTATTTAGCTTAGTGTCGATCGGTATAATAAAAAAGGTGTCTCTCTTAAGACATATGATAAAGCATAAGAAATCAATGTAAAATTACAGCATATTTTGGGGGATAAAAAATGTATTATATTTATGCCATGCTAGCGCCATCTTAAAGCGTTACAAAGTCACTCAGTAATCAGTAATACATATATGTATTACATATATATGTTACCAACACCATCACAAAATCATTATATATTATGTAGGGTATAGAGATACAAAAAAAAAAAAGTTTATTGACCTCTATGAAATGTTTGACAAACACAAAAGAAATCTACATCTGGTTTAAGATTTTTTATGAATTAAACCGAATTTATTTTAATCAGTCTATGTTGTATTTGTCAACAGAAAAGAGTTTCTTATTTGTTTTGAAAATGTTATCGCCACTATTTCGGTGGGTGAACAAAATTTGTCTCATAAATAATCTCTCAATTTGAAAAATTATTTATAACTATTGCTCAGATTATAGGATTCATTAATAGGATTTATTTGAAAAATGAAAAAAATTTATAAGAAATCAGGGGGCAAATCGTAGCATTCGACATCGAGTAAAATCAATCGAAATTCCATATTTTGGTTTATTATTTAAAGAAAACGGACAATCGTCAGACCTCGTTTCACTTTTACTATTAACCATGTGGCAGAGTAAAATTACTCTTAGTATTTTATTTTGTAAAATAAAAAAATAGTTTCGATCGCAAAATTTTGATAAGGAATACGGTGATTCGACCTATTCGAGGCTATGTGCATTTGTATTTGCCGGCAATTTTGTTAAGCCATTTCCTTCTACTGCTAAGTTTTTCGAACAACAGCTTCAGATTTTTATAACGGAAAAACTATAAACAAAAATTTTATGAAAAATAATTTTCAACTTAGGAAAAAAAAAATTATTTTAAAAAATTATTAAAAAGAAGTACAGAGAATATGAAAAATATTCTTATTTACAAGGCAAAGGTTAAAATGATAAGAATTTAAGGTATTTGGCGTAGTTTTGTTTCTACTCAGTAGTATTCGACCGAATGAATTCATGACCGAGCGGACATAAGCTGTGATTCAAGGCTCATATTTATAACACCAAACTAGAGACCAAATGGAGTTAAACTGCCTTTGTAGTTTTTTATTTCCTGATCTTGGCTGCTTTTTGAAGTACGTCAAATGGTAAGATTTTTTAAAAAGTACGGACGGTATAAGTATGTCGCTTTACACCGAAAACAGCCCGCCGAAATAGGGTCGCTGTCCATTGAAAATAGTAGTTTAGCACCGTCTAACATCACAAATCATCGTTTAGTGTCGAATTGTTTTTGAGCACGGGACAATTGGAGATCGTCCAACACGTTCCGACTAACTGGTTAAAGTGGTAAGAGTGAGTGTTGCCGAGAACCCATAAGAGTCGTATTGTCACTCCGGTCAACATTTTGGCATTAGTGGAACCACTTTCGGCTCATTTTGAAGCATGATTTACATTTGTTTCCATATAAAGTGCAGTTAAATTAAAGAATTTTTCTGGCAGGCCGTTACACATTTTTTATTTTACATTTTTCATTTTTCGTTTTTCATTTTTAATTTCTCATTTTTTAGTTTTTAGTTTTCATTTTTTATTTTTCATTTTCCAATTTTATTTTTAATTTTTTATTTTTAATTTTTTATATTTTATTTTTCATTTTCCAATTATTATTTTTCATTTTTAATTTTCTATTTTTCATTTTTTATTTCTCCTTTTTCGATTTTCATTTCTTATTTTTCATTTTTCACTATGTGGTTTGGGTATAATGACTTTGTGCTGCTGTTTGTAACTACCAAAAATATTTGACCTAGACCCATCTTTTATCATACCGATCGACTCAGAATCATTTACTGAGTCGTTTTAGCGATGTCCGTCCGTCCGTCTGTGTGTCCATGTAAAGCTTGTAATCAAACTACAGGTCGCAAATATGAATATTTTTTGATGAAATTTGGTATGTAAGCTTCTATCGACTATAGGATAAAGGCTATTGAAATTGGTGAGAATCGGTCCATGTTCAGACCTAGCCCTCATAGAAATGACCCGTATGAAATCAACATAATATATTATATTGCCATAAGATCCAAATTATCATACAAATCTTAGTCAAATTGGGTTTGTATGTATATATTACATCCATTAATCAGTAGTCTAAAAATGATACCTGGGACAACTCTTAGTCATAGGCCCCATATAGAGCTGCTTCCCGATCTTCCCTTAAATCTATCAAAAAACAAAAATATTGCACGGATTCTTTTCAAATTTTGTTTGTATATATTTTTGCAAAATACAAGAGACTTTACCAAACATGGTCAGGATCGGTCCGTTTTTGGGCCAAGTCCCCATATAGATATAGCATCCGATATGAACTTTTTCATATCTGCAGCCGAAAAAATTAATAAAAATCCCACTCAAATTTGGATTATGTTTATTTTCTATATCCAGTTAGTTGGACCGAAGAGATAGGGTCTCTAAACGCATGGTATAGGGTATCGTATAGTCGTTCTAGACAGACTATAATTTTCTTGCTTATTTTTATTTTACATTTATCGTTTTTCGTTTTCATTTTTAATTTCTCATTTTTTAGTTTTCATTCTTTATTTTTCATTTTTTATTTTTCATTTTCCAATTTTGTTTTTCATTTATATTTTTCATTTTTGATTTTTCATTTTTTTATTTTTAATTTTTTATGTTTTAATTTTCATTTTACATTTATTATTTTTCATTTTTAATTTTCTATTTTTCATTTCTTATTTCTCATTTTTCGATTTTCATTTCTTATTTTTCATTTTTCACTATTTATTTTTATACCCTATACCACTATGCGGCTTCGCAGGTCGCAAATATGAATATATTTCGATGAAATTTGGTATGTGAGCTTCCATCGGCCATAGGATGAACGCTATTGAAATTGGTGAAATTCGGTCCATGTTGAGACCTAGTCCCCATACAAATGACCCCTATGAAATCGACATAAATTGCCATAAGATCCAAATTATCATATAGATGTCAGTCAAATTGGGTTTGTTTGTGTTTATTATATCCATTATCAAAAAACAAAAATATTGAACAGATTTTTCTCAAATTTGGTTTGTATATATTTTTCAAAATATAAGTGACTTTACCAAATATGGTCAGGATCGGTCCATTTTTCGAACTTGTCCCCATATAAATATAGCACCCGATATGAACTTTTTCATATCTACAGCCAAAAAAATTAATAACAATGTCACTCAAATTTGGTTTCTGCTCATTTTCTATATCTAATTAGTTGGACCGAAGAGATAGGGTCTCTAAACCATGGTATAGGGTATCGTATAGTCGGTCTAGACCGACTATAATTTTCTTACTTGTTTTTATTTTTCATTTTTTTTTTCTTAATTTTTCATTTTCACACAGGTTATGACATATCGAGGGCTTATATTCAAAAAGTGCTATCTACATTTGACAGCAATATTAATTTTTGATTTCAAACTGTTCTCTGATATAACTGTCAAATATAATGTTAATTTTGATATCATACGTGATTAGTGCGACTATTTCTTAATAGATATTGTAGCAAATCGATCGACAAATACTTTCAGTTATTATTAATAAAATCGTTTTACACGCTCTCTTTAAAATAATTATTGATGCAGATAGCACTTTTTGAATATAAGCCCTCGATATCATAATTTTTTCACCAATACAATCATAAGTCACACCGATATTGTCTTACGTCTTACATCATACGCTGTTTTGGTGATTATATTGTGAAATAGATTTTTACCCCCCGTGCGTATAGACGTTTACACATCAATAATACACATATGAAAATTGGTTGTTTCTTTAAGCTATTAGGTATCATTATTTTACGCTCATGCTGACTAACTGATGCGCTGATTTTGTACCGCTTTCAGTATGCGCTTGACCAATAATCACTCATACGTCTATGTATCGGAAACTAAGCGTCGTAGACTGTAATTTTTTTATATCAAAGCATCGTAGAGCAACATGGTTGGCATATTGCTTCCTAAGTCGCAGTTCACACACGACGATTTTAGTTGCGCAATTCTTGAGTTTATAGGTGTAGCGGTGAGGGGAATAAGAAGGGAAAAATAATTGCCGGTTCTCGGCTATTTCAAGCAATTCTCTCATTCGCTTTTTTTTTTTTTGGTTGAATATTTGACATTTCTTTTCATTCGATGTTTCGCTTCTTGGTGTGAATAATTCGTAATTATTGTTTACTTTATTAAAATGGCGTTTAAATGGAATCGGGACTTAATTGAAATATTAATAACTTTGGTTGAGGAACACCATTGCATTTATTATGTTAAATGCAAAGAATATTTGGATCGCGACTAGAGCACAAATGTCAAATTATAAGAAAATAAAAGCAAAACAAAACAGTAAAATTACCGAAGAAATTGTCGTGTGTGGACATAAAAGCAAGTTCAAAAGAGAATTGCCAAAAAGTTGCGCAATAAAAATTGCCTTGTGTGACCCCCGACTAACAAAAACACCTCATGAGCGTTAACAGGGGGTGCCAGATCGATTTTTTAGGACAAAATATATTAACAACGACCTACCATAGCTTTATGTATTTTTTCTTTTTAGATTATTTTAAATTTTTCATGTGCAACGAAAATTTTAGTTGAATAAAATTTTTTTTTGTGGAACGAAACTTTAAATTTTTATTAGCATTTAATAAAGAAAGCTGAAAGAAGCATTTTTTGTATGTGTTACTACGTGTTTTAGTCCTCAACCTAATTTTTTTTCGAATGAATTTATTTGCAATTTCAAAGGATATTAAAGGATACAATTTTGAAAAGAGATTATTTTGATCCTTTTGTTCTAATAGCAATATCTTATGATGAATATAAGTATTCAAATACATTTTTTTTTTTTAAACCGAATCCTTTGAAACCAGATCACAAAATGAAAACTATAAAAGCAGTTTACTCACCTGTTGCATGTGTAATATATATATATGTATATTGCGTTGCTTTTCGTGGCATTATAAATAAGAAAAATCACGCAATTTTTTAAAACTTATGTATTTTTGTTGTCTAAACATTAAAGCCGAATTATAAGTTGACAACATGTGTTCACTATGGTCGAAGCTATCAAAATTTTAGAAGAGCCTTGTGAAATAAAAATTACACATGATTATTCCGAATAAAGTACTGTACACTTGAAGATGAAAATTTTAAATATTAACGAAAGTGATAATAAAAAAATTTTGATTTACGAACTTTTCACCATTGGCGCATTAGGAATTTTACTTGTTTTACAAAAAAACTTACGAAACGTTTCTACTAAAACATTTTTGTTTACATCGCCAAAAACGCAGAATGACAACAATAAGTGGCAGAAAAAGTAAAAGAACATTTAAAATTAGGGGATTCCCATGAATTAAGCAACAACGTACGTTGGTAACTATATTCTGTAATAATTCCAAAAATGAAAGAAATCAGTGCTGGCGGAAGAAAAATTATCCTAAATCTTAGCAATGAGGGTAAATATTTTTGTGAAATAGCTCGGATCATTGGCAGATGCCACTCCTCAGTGCAGTATGTAATTCAAAACTATAAATCCAAGAATTAAATTTTTTCAAGTCCTCGTTCTGCTATCACTACTATCAAAGCAGTTCTAAAACCATAGATCCTTCAGCAAGGACATTCAAGAAGGTACCTTTCACAAAATATTAAAACAATTTGACTGTCATGGTGGTGTAGCAAGTAGAAAGCCATTAATTCCCGATGCCAATAGTGTTTTGCAGATAGAGAAAATTTTGCATTTTCAGCATTAATAGAAAAATGTGGAACTGCATTGAATAAAGAAACTCTTTTGCCAACGGCTAAGTACGGTGGAGGTGGCATTATGGCTTGAGGTTCCACGGCAAGCAACGGGGTTGGTAAACAAGTATTTATTGAATGTATAATGGAGAACATTTTAGTTCCGAATAATTATTCAAAATATACGGTACATATTGTCGAGCTGTGGTTACTCTACATTCTAAAAATCGATTTGTAATTACCACCACGATGAAAAATTGAAAAATGAAAAACGAAAAATGGAAAATGGAAAATGAAATATGAAAAATGAAAAATGGAAAATGAAAATTAAAATATCAAAAACGTAAAATTAAAAATTAACCAGCTAAATAATAATAAATATTTTTATATTAGCAGATACCCTGCAGTTGTTTGCTATAAGTGATACATATGTAGATGACGCTTTCTGTTTGATTTTAAAAAAGTTCCATAAAAAAGTCTTTAATTACACAGGGGAGATGTGATCGTACTCACATGATTATACCCTCCACTCCAGTGTGCAGAGGGTATATATAAGTTTATCATTCCGATCGTAATAATTAGAACCAAAATTTTGGACCTCATAAAATATATATATTTGTGATCCTTATACCAACCGGAGTTGATATAGCGATGTCCGTCTGTCCGTCTGTGGAAATCACGATGACGGCATCAATCGGGCAGCTAGGGTGCTCGTTAATATAAAAAATGATTCGCTAACATCTTGAGAAGCTTGCTATTTAAAATCGTCCAAATCGGTCGATCAGGGCCCGAGATTTGAATGAAAAACTAAAAAAAGTATTGAAAAAATATAATTTTCTATGTTGTTCTTGTCACGATCACGCCCTCAATAGGATTGAGAATGCTTCACCAAATTCATGAGAAGATTTCTATATAAAAAATCATTAAAATCGGTGGAACTGGTCCAGGGAAATCTCTGAAAAATTAAAAAAAAATTAAAAATATGATGTTTCCATATTGTTCTTGTTGTTATTCTAAATGTTGTATTGTTGTCATAGCTGGACTTGTTGTTTCTGTGGTCGTTGTGGTAACAATATAATAAAAACTAACCCTTTGTACATTTTTTTTATGAACTCTGGTAGAAAAATTTAAAAGTTTCCATTGTTTTGGCGTCACTAAAAACATTTGTTAGATCATTTCTGTCATCGCCACGAGCTAGCCTGCAAAGTTTCAGATCGATTGTGTTACGGGAAAGGGGTTAAAATCGATCCAAAATTTTTTCGACAAGCAGACACTACGAGTTAATATAAAGGGATTTAAAATTCACCAACACCTAAAGCAAATAATGCTAAAATACCTAGTTGTTAATAAGAAAAAACAATGTAAATTTAGCTAAAAAAAATTTTATGTATTAATTTATTTAAAGAGAAAAACACAAAAATAACGTTTGATGTTGTATTTGTTGTGTGTAATATTTACATAAACATCAATAGAATTTCAGAAAACATCAATTGTATTTCAGAAGCCATCAATATAATTTCGAAAACATCATTTGAATTTTAGAAAACATAAATAGAATTTCAGAAAACATCAATATAATTTCAGAAAACATCATTCGAGTTTCAGAAAACATCAATTGAATTTCAGAAAGCATCAATAGAATTTCAGAAAATATCACTTGAATTTCAGAAAACATAAATAGAATTTCAGAAAACATCATTTGAATTTCAGAAAACATAAATAGAATTTCAGACAACATCAATATAATTTCAGAAAAAATCATTTGAATTTCAGAAAACATAAATAGAATTTCAGAAAACATCACTTGAATTTCAGAAAACATAAACAGAATTTCAGAAAACATCACTTGAATTTCAGAAAACATAAATAGAATTTCAGAAAACATCAATATAATTTCAGAAAACATCATTCGAGTTTCAGAAAACATAAATAGAATTTCAGAAAACATCAATATAATTTCAGAAAACATCATTCGAGTTTCAGAAAACATCAATTGAATTTCAGAATACATAAATAGAATTTCAGAAAATATCACTTGAATTTCAGAAAACATAAATAGAATTTCAGAAAACATCAATTGCATTTCAGAAAACATCAATTGAATTTCAGAAAACAGCATAATCGACTTATTTTTTATGCACTGGAAAATATGATGTTGATGTTTTCTTAAATTATTAGATGTTTACACATCTCCCTTGTGATCGGACTCACATGATTTTTTTTACATAAAATTCTGCAATATTTTGTTGTGGGGAAAATACATTTCTTTTGCATTAACAGCGTGACTGTGCCGCAGTAGATGGCGCCACAATTTTTGTTCTAATTAGCTTTCCAATAGTTATTTCTATTTTAACATGAATGTCAATATTTTCGACTAGATATCATACAGAACAATGTTAGAAGTATACACGGACTGGTCTTTTATTTCATACGTTTTTTCATTATTCTTTTACAAATCTGAACATAAGTTTGGCATATTAACGTTTTGTTGTCTTTACAAATAGAGTTACCGAGTTCATCAATGAGTTTTTTGCTTTCAAATAGTTCTACATACATAGTTATATGGAACTATTATTCTGCTTTACCTACAAAATATGTGATTGCGATTACATCTAATTTTCAAAAATTGTTTATAATAACTAAAGCATTATTATTCACATAAATACAAAATTGCACTTTTTAAATTTTCCATTCAAATTTTAGAAAATATCAATTCTAAAAACTGGAACTAAAATTTCCAATTATAAATTAGAAAATATTAATTGAATTTCAGAAAATCATATCAAAACGTCGGAAATAATAATTTTAAATTTAGAAGACATCAATTGCACCAAATTCAAACAAAATACACCAAATATGTTTACAATTAAAAAATGTTTACATTAAAAAAAATATTGGCATTCAGGAGAAATTAATAACTTTTCAGTAACTTCTTTTAACGATAGTCGAATCTTAAAAAAAGAAAAGCAAAATTATCAGCTATTGCTAAAATCAGCTAAACGACAACCATTTTTGTGTCGTTTATTCAATCGATAAAAACTTAAATTTTTAGGTTGAAATGTCGTCATACATAAATAAAAATCATAAAATAGTGAAAATATTTTGCTTTTATTAAAAACTTTTTTATATTAATAAAAAAATTAAATAACATATTCAATTCATTATTTCATTTTCAAATAAATAAACAGAAATATTAATAAAAAAAATAGAGATATTAAACATAAACATAAAATCATCCTCTCAAACACGAAGTAATTTGTTTTTTCTATTCTTCTTTGTGTTTTTCGCTTATTTTGACAGAGATGCCACTCGTTTACAATTTAAATAAATAGAAAAATAGATTTGTCGACTGTCGTTAAGATGTATGTACTTAGTGAATTACTTTTTTAATTTTAATTTAATTTATTTCATTATTTTTCCATTACAACAAGATTTACAATCTTATAATTAAAGTAATGGATTTTTACAAAGTAATGATGAATAAGTACATTTAAAAATACACAGTATATAAATAGTACACAGTATAACAGAAAAAAATTAATTTAATAAATAAAACCCAAAAAGATAAAAAATTAATAATAAAAAAAATGGTTAATACATATGAAGCACAATGGGTTAATTTAATAAAAATATATAAATAAATAAATATAAATATAAAAGAAATAATTTTTTTTTAAAGAAACAAAATATATATATAAATGAGAGCTGAAATCAATTACATTTAATTAATTATGAGTGAAATTGAAATAGTTCTTTCCTAAATTGCTGAGCGTTGCTTATAAATTGAATGGACGAGGGTAGCATGTTCCAAAGACGAACTGAATTAATATGGAACTGCCACTCAGATATTAAGCTTCGATATCTTAAGTGTATGATATCGTTCGATCTTGGTGAACGTGTAAAAAGTAATCTTTCGGACAAGTAAGGCGGTGCACGTGTATATATAATTTTGTGTAGCAGTAATAGCGTTCTTATTTTCATTAAATCAGTAAGAGTTACCCCATATAGTTTTTTGGAATATTGAGATATATGATCATATTTTCTTAAATTAAAAACATATCTTAATATTGCATTATACGTTGATATTAGTTTTTTTCGACTTGTAAAATCGCAACTTGCATATATTTCACATCCATATAGTAGAGTTGGTATTAAGTAGGTTTTTGCTAATAAACTTCTAATCTTAAGCGGTGTAACATACTGGGTGTTCCACAGTGTCCGTAGTATTGCATAAGTTTTCCCTGTAGCAGCATTTATATGGTCGCACCATGTGAGAGTGGAATTAAAAGTGATACCAAGATTCTTGGCTGTTGATACAATTTCTATTTTTTGATCATTAAGCATTACAATCGGCTCAAAAGGTAACTTCAAAGTTTTCTTAGCTATTATTAAACACTTAGACTTTATAGGATTAAGACACAAACCGTTTATATTTGCCCAGTCATGAATGTGTTTCAGATCTCTGTTTAGTTTTTCCAAACAATCGTTTATGTTGCTTAAATCACTACTTATATAGAGTTGTACATCGTCAGCATACATGTGGACATTACAGTATTGTAAATGTCGCACTAAATCGTTGATGTAAATTGAAAATAGTAGTGGTCCTAGTATTGATCCTTGTGGAACTCCTTTCAGAACAGGCAATGGACTTGAAATTTTATTGTTTGCAAATACAGATTGGCGACGGGATGATAAATATGATGACATTAAACGTGTAGATAGAGGAGAAAAATTGAACAATTTAAGCAACTTCAGGCAGAGAACTTCATGATCCATAGTATCAAATGCTTTGGAGTGGTCAAGAAGAACAAGGAACGAGATATTTCCATCGTCAATTTTGCTACGCATTTCTTCAGATACATCAATAAGGGCTGTTATGCAGCTATGTTGTGGTCAAAATCCTGATTGCCTATTTGTCAACAAATCATTATTATTGACGTAATTACTTATTTGACCATGGAGTAAATGTTCAAAAACTTTTGACAAATACGGTAGTATTGCAATTGGTCGGCATTCGTTTCGTGGGTATGATTTTCGCATATTTCCAATTTTGGGGATAAACGCTCTTAGTAATAATATTATTGAAGATGTACGTGATATAGGGTAACATTAGCGGAATAATAGCTTTCATAAATTTTGGATGAATGTTGTCAACCCCAACTGCATTTGATTTAATCGCGAGACAACTACATAGAACATCCGATTGATTTACACAGTTAAAGTTAAAACAATTACCAGAAATAGTTGGATAGTGGTCATAAAAGCTTTTATTCGGACGAACATTGGGAAGATTTGTAAAGGACTCGTTTACTTTCTCTACATCTATGTCACTGGTAGCCACACACGATGATTTGCCAACACCTATTTCACGTATAGCTTTCCAAGTCTGTTTGGATACAACGACTAGAATAATACTCTGATTTCGCACTTTTTATCATTCTATTCACATCTCTACGTGCATTACAATATTCAGTATGTAAATTGGGAATTTTGAAAGTTTTCCAACGTTTGTAAGCAAAATCTCTGCGATCAATGGCTGATTTAATTGCTACATTGAACCATGGCTTTTCATTAGCTTTTCGTTTAACGATTTTGATTGGGACGGATTTCCTAAATACATCCAACAGGTTATTTTCTAAAAAATCCAGCTGACTATCTACTGAAGGCATGTAATAAACAGAGTCCCAGTCAATATTTTTAGTGCAAACAACAATAGCTGTCGATATATTTTGCGATTGTCGTATCGTTGAAATTTACAGAATCGGAAAACATTAATTTAGATTCAATGAATTTTAGAAAACCTCAAATTATTCTTAAGAATTGCGAACATAAACGCAATTTGATGAGAATGTTATTTATATATAAATTTTTACAATTTTTTTGATGAATATTTGAAGTTTTTCAGAAAATAAAGTTATTTATTATTATAAATATATTCTCTATGTTTTCAAACTATGGCAATATTTTAATATTTTTGGTTATTATTTTGTTACTCCATCTGACCTATATGTCCGCAATGAAGAAATATTTGGCCAGTTAAAAGAAACTATACAGCCATCTCCAATTAGCACGATTTAATGCATATAGCCACCCTACACAACCATTACCTTTGCAATGGAGGTTAGGGCGAGCTATTTAATTAGCAAAAACTAAATTGGACGAGAAGTTATGCCATATAACCGGAAACGCATGCATATAGGAAATCATGCATACTTTTCCAATATTTTGTTTACATTTATTATCAAGACTCAAACCGAGGTGGAGGGTATCAAAGATTCGGCACAGCCGAATTTAACACTCTTACTTGTTTTTTTAATTTTTTTCGTAGTATGACTGTTTCAATTTTAGGTTCCTCTGGCCACCATCGGCGAAATGACTGATGAGGAATATAAAGACTTCAATGAAATCGTAAAGCTAATAAGTTGCACTATAAAATTGCTGGAGAAGTGAAAATCGAATAAAACGAAGTGATTTCGCCACAGGGCGAATGCGAATCCATCGGCATTTTTCGCTAATAAACAAAAAAAATATATAAAATTACGCAAGCTTAAATAACATTGAAATAATATGGAAAGTCATTTTAAACAAACTATAAATGTGAGAGATACCCTGGGCCCTTTGTTATTTTTCAGAATGAAGAAATAAACGATTTCTAGAAGCAGACTAAAATGAAAGTTCAGACTAAATGAAAGTTTCTGTTATTAAAGCTTGCAGTTACCCCGTACGAGGAAGCAGGTTTGCAAGGTAGTCCGTTTAAAGTCCAAACATCAAGTACTGCTAAGTATGAACTCGATATATCATAATCATGAAGTATACAGGTCCCAGTCCCAGTTCACTTGAAACAATTTTTGTTGCGCAACTTTTGGGTTTGAAGGAGTGAGGGGAAAGAAGAGTAGTATTTGATACGGAGGTTCATTTATTATTTGACAAATATTTTCATACTTTGCTTCGCTGTGAAAAATCATTATTATTATTTCATTTATTTTATCATTTCCTTTTATTATTTCCTATTTTCTTTGAATTCCATTTTTTCACACCAATAAATTTTTCACTTTGAACCAATATAAATAAAATGTATTTGGCAGCAACAGAAAACGAAAATTGCTTGAAACAAATTTCTCTGTGTGAACATTAAGGCAACTTTAAAAGAAAATTTCGAAGAAGTTGAGCAACAAAAATTTCCCTGAGTGAACCGGGGCTAAGGGATTACTTAACTTGTTTCATTTACAAACACATGTTTATTGAAAGTCTCGACTTTTGAAGGGAACAAAATATTTTTGTACATATTGCACTATGTGGTGAGGGTACTATAAGTGTGTGCTGGTGCTTGAAATTACCAAAATTACTTGACAAAAACCCACTTTTTATTTTACCAATCCATCTGTCTGCCTATCTGCCCATCCGTCTGTGTATCCATGTAAACCTTGTAATCAAACTACATGCAGGTCGCAAATATGACTGACTAAAATAGTCGTAAGATCCAGATTATCATATATATCGATAAAATAATCAGTGCAAAATTAAACTCTAGGTGATTCCTGATCTTCACTTAAATCTGTTTTAAAAAAATTTTACATATATTTATACACATATTTTTTTTTCAAATTTATTTATATACATTCTTGGGAAAAGTAGGAGACTACGAAATATGGTCACGATAGGTAAGTTTTTCCACCTAGTCCCCGTATAAAAATAACATTAGATGTGAACTTTTTGATATCTGCACGGTAAAATTTGGTTTATGCTAATTTTCTGTATTCAGTTATTGTTTTAGCATGGCCCAAACATACTACAATTTTCTTAATTGATTTTTTTTTTTTTTTTCTCTTTATTAATTTGCAATCTATCATATGATAATAAGCAAATTTGATACAATCCAGTATAATAAAAATAAGCATATAGTATATTACATCATTATGTAATATCACTACTATAATATAATAATCGAATTATTTATATACAAAATAACATTAAGATAGTTTCAGAAATGTATACAATTACAAATTTATTCCCTAAATGAGAGATCTAACACATGTATTCTCTTCAATCTTTTTGTTTCATTGGTTTCATCTAATAAACAAATGGCTAATGTATCAGAGTGATAACTCAATCTATTTAAATATTTGTCCGAAAACCTTTTGATTTCATCCTTTACTTTCGGTATGTTGAGATCATTATGAATTGTATTATTTTTCACAAACCATGGTGAGTTCAGAATAGTCCGCAGTGACTTAGATTGAAATCTCTGTAATATTTCCAAATTCGAATTGCTCGCAGTTCCCCAGAGGTGGATACCATATGTCCAAATTGGTTTGATGATCACTTTGTAAAGTCGTATTTTATTTTCTACACTAAGCTGCGATTTCGGACGAAAAAGCCAATACAACTTTTTAAATTTATTGTTGAGTTGTTGGCGTTTATTATACCCTATACCACTATGTGGTTTGGGTATAATGACTTTGTGCTGCTGTTTGTAACAACCAAAAATATTTGACCTAGACCCATCTTTAATTATACCGATCGAATCAGAATCACTTTCTGAGTTGATTTAACAATGTCCGTCCGTCCGTCTGTGTGTCCATGTAAAGCTTGTAATCAAACTGCAGATCGCAAATATGAATATATTTTGATGAAATTTGGTACATAAACTTTTATCGGCCATGGGATGAACGCTATTGAAATTGGTGAGAATCGGTCCATGTTCAGACCTAGCCCCCATACAAATTACCCATATGAAATCGACATAAATTGCCATAAGATCCAAATTGTCATATAGATCTTACTCAAATTGGGTTTGTATGCGTTCATTACATCCACTAGTGAGTAGTCCAAAAATGATCCCTTTGACCCCATATAGAGCTGCTTCCCGATCTTCACTTAAATCTATTAAAAAACAAAAATATTGCACTGATTCTTCTCAAATTTTGTTTGTACATATTTTTGCAAAATACAAGAGACTTTACCAAACATGATCAGGATTGGTCCATTTTTGGACCTAGTCCCTTTATAGATATAGCATCCGATATGAACTTTTTCATATCTGCAGCCAAAAAAATTAATAAAAATCCCACTCAAATTTGGTTTTTACTTATTTTCAATGTCCAGTTAGTTGGGCCTAAGAGATAGGGTTTCTAAACGCATGGTATAGGGTATCGTATAGTCGGTCTAGACCGACTATAATTTTCTTACTTGTTTTTAATATGATTTTTCCAAGTCAGTCGCCGGTCCAAGATACTTTACACAGTTTTTATGTGGTATAATTTCATTGTTGATGCTGACAGGGTGACAGTCGCCTTTTCTCATTGTAAATGTAATGTGGTTAGATTTATTTGAGTTCACTTTTATGTTCCACCTGGTAAGCCAGTTTTGAGTGATGTTGAGTTGATTTTGCACTAAAAAAGAAGATTCGGCTTGCGTATCACTAGTTGCCAGTATAGCTGTATCATCTGCATATGTTGCTACTAAGACATCATCGGATATTGGTAGGTCAGATGTGTATATAGTGTACAGAACGAGTCCCAGAACACTACCCTGCGGTACGCCAGAGTTTATCTCTAAAAATTTTGAATAATCATTGTTGTGTTTGACATAAAAGAATCTATCAGATAGGTACAATTTTAAAAGTAAATAATATGGTGTTGGTAAAAATCCCTTTAGCTTGTACAATAGCCCTGCATGCCATACGCGATCGAAAGCCTGCTGCACATCAAAAAATACTGCTCTGGTATTATGTTAAGCGCTTCGATCAAGGGCGTCATTCTACGAATGAATATTCTTTCGAATATTTTAGAGAATGTCGCCAGCAAGCTTATAGGTCTGTAAGAAGTGATGGAGTTTTCTGGTTTGTTGGGTTTTAGAATCATGATAATCATTTTTTTGGGATGTTTTTGAGCATTTCAGCACTGATCTGATCATAACCTGGTGATTTTTTTGAGTTTAAATTATTAATTTCGCTTCTTATTTCAGTTGGGTGAGTCAAGGAATTGTAGTACATTTGCTTCGTCTAAAGAACCAGAATTAAAATTGAATGGTTTGAAAACCTTTTCTAAATATAGAGCAAAACCCGATGCCTTCTCCTGGTCAGATTTGAGCCATCTATTTCTTTCATCCTTGATAGGCGGATGTCTTTTTTGTGGTCGATTTATATACTTTATGGCATTCCACAGATTATGTTCGTTACGAGTTGTTGGGTCTAAGTAATTTTTTATAGATTTGTTCTTAAATTGTTGTAGGAGTTGAGTTAATTCTTTCGTAGCTTTGTTGAGATTTCTCTTATCATGTGGGTGATGACTTGCTTGCCATAGTTTACGCAGTTTCCTTTAATTTCGGTTGAAATTTTGAATTTATTATTATCTGACACTCTGTCGTTTGAAGGCGTTGAAAGTACGGAGGCCTCTATCAATAGATTCGTAAAAAATTCAACATTTTCGTCGATTTCAGCTCCAGTTTTCAGAGGAATGTTTAAATTAATTGTTTTAATTGTTTTTAGTTGTAAAATCTCTTACGTAACTTTTGCACCAAACTCGGCCAAGACCGACTATACGATACCATATACCATGCGTTTAGAGACCTTCGATCCAACTAATTTTTTTGCCTTCGGATATGAAAAAATTCATATCGGATGCTATATTTATGTGGGGACTAGGTCGAAAAATGGACGGATCCTGACCATATTTGGTAAGGTCACATATTTTTTGCAAAAATATATAAATATCCAATTTGAGACAAATCTGTGCAATATTTTTGTTTTTTGACAGATTCAAGTGAAGATCGGGAAGTAGAATTGTCCGATAAATGGATGTAACTAATAAATATACATAAACTCAATTTGGCCAAGATCTATATGATAATTTCGATATTATGGCAATTTTAGTCGATTGCATATGGGTCATTTGTATGGGGACTAGATCTGAACATGAACCAATTTTCACCAAATTCAATAGCGTTCGTCCTGTGGCCGACAGAAGCTTATATACTAAATTTAATCAAAATACATTCATATTTGCAACCTGCAGTTTGATTATAAAGATTACATGAACACACAGAGGAAGGACGGACGGACAGACGGTCATCGCTAAATCGATACAGAAACTGTTTCTGAATCGATCGGTAAAATAAAAGATGAGTCTATATCAAATATTTTTGGTAGTTACAAACATCAGCACATGGTCATTATACCCTGAACACATAGTGGTACAGAATATAATAAACAGCAACACAAGTAACATCATTAATTTCCTGTTTTACGTCTTTCGGTCCAAGTCTGCATAAAAAAAATTATTTATATATTTAAATGAGAATTAACTAAATGATTTGATATATAAAGATTTTTCCTATATCACAACACAAATTTCGCCATTGTTCCACCATGTTTACGCTAAAAATTGCATCAAAACGCTTTCAAATAGTGGCAGGAAATAAGTTAAAAAAATAATAATATTTCTAACAAAAAAAAATAAAATGCAAAGTATAAAATAAAAACCCTCAAAAATACGGAAAATGTTTAAATTATTTTTCGATTATTTATGAATTTTTTTAAAAAACACAATTCACTACCATTGGGCATTATTGCACCGTTGATTTTAACCTTGTGCTTAGATTTTTTCAAATTCATTTTTGCTTTTCTTTTTAAACATGGCTTGGCTTTTGAATAATTTAACTTGAACAAATTTTATAATTTTGTCCATTAATTAGGCCTAATTAAATCTTTGCATATATTTAATGCGTTATTAATTTGAGGAAGACAATATTGTTAAAAAAATCTTTATTCCATGATTCATTTACTAAACATTGACGTCAGCCTAGAGTACATGGTTTGCTGGGTTGTCTTCTAAAAACTATAAGAAAAATGCAAAATTAAATGAATTATGAAATGTTTATATGAAGGTTGTGTCATTGACCTCAAATGCAAATTGTTATAGTTTTTATTATTATTTAATATATTTGTATAATAATTATTTATTTTTTTTTTTTTTTGTTTCTGTTTTTTTCTTTTTGAAAATTGTCTTTGTTCTTGAAAGTAAAACTCTTTTTTTTTTTATATTTAGTTTTTATGACTCTTTTTGACTAAAACTTCCGCATGCATAAATTTGGTTGCTTAAAAAATGGGTATTTAAACTCTCACAACATTTCAGATGGCAGTTTTGAAAGTTTTAGCCAATAGTTTTGTATAAAAAGTGTTAGCAAATTTTAAAAAGTGGTTTTGGTGAAAACATCGATTTTGGGATTTTACTTAAAAATTTCAGTGATATTAAAAAAAACATTTTGAAGCTAAATTAATTTGTTAACATTAATTTAACGAAAGTTTTATTTGAAAACTTTTAAGTATAAAAATAAAAGTCGTATTTTTAAAGACAAAAATTTTTATTTGGTTGGAAAATTAATGTAAAATAAATAGGCATATAAATAATGCAATAATTCCAGTAATTAACGTAAACATTAAATCCAGGTAGAAGGTTTGAAACCTTCGACATAACCTAAGTTAACATCTCTCTTTTTTACTTTATTTTTTTTTTTACATAATTTTAAAATAGTTGAATACTTTCGTATTTTATGTTTAATTTCATTTAATAAGTAAAAATATTAAAATCAAAATTCAACGAGATTTAAAAAATCTATATCCCCGGTATTTTCTAACCAAATAAATATTTCACAAACGGATTGCCTTTTTATGAATAATTTTTGCAATTTATGTACTTTTTATATAAATTAATAAATATTGAAAAATTCAATAACAAATGCAAAGTTCTATTTTAAATTTTAAATGCATTCTAGGACTATTGACTATGTTATCTCGAATTTCCAGCTTAATTGAAACTTTTAAACTTAAATTTATCCCAGATGAAAAAATGCACTACATATTGTTCTAATGTAATTTAA
This sequence comes from Cordilura impudica, assembly GCA_963682025.1. Taxonomy (NCBI): domain Eukaryota; kingdom Metazoa; phylum Arthropoda; class Insecta; order Diptera; family Scathophagidae; genus Cordilura; species Cordilura impudica. The sequence continues at coordinate 6,974,528 of OY821520.1, forward strand.
TTGCAAAAACATTCTCAACATTCTGGTTTTCTGGTTTTAAATGAGTACTGAAGATATTGTGAATATCTCAAGTACCAAAATCATTATAAAGAATGTAATTAATTAAAAATCTCCAGAAATAGATGATATTTCCAATAATTGCATAAAAGCCATACCCCCAAAAGGTATAGAAGTCCTAACACGTCTGTCACTTCCCAAAAAGTTGGAAGAAATCTAAAATAGTAGCGATTCCTAAGCCGGGAAACAGAATCATATACTTATTTATAAATAACAAGTAAGAAAGAGTGTTAAATTTGGCTGTGCCGAATCTTAAACTCAATATTACAACCAATATTGGGTACGGCTACCACATTAAAACTGATACTTTAAATTCGATTACCAATTAAATTTGAAGTAATTGCTTTTCTTTTTGGCCAGTTTTAATATAATTTCATTTTATAGAAAAAACAACGATCGTGCCTTCTGTATGAAGAATTGATTATTGTCCAATGAAATTTATTTTTTAAAACAATGTCTTGAGGGCCTAGAAGTCATACGATAATAAAAAAAAAAAATCATGTGAGTCCGATATGTATAAACATCTAGTAATTAAAGATTTTTTTATAGCACTTTCTTAAAATCAAACAGAAAGCGTATCACTTATAGCAATCAACTACAGGGGCTCTGTTAATATAAAAATATTTATTATTTTAACCGGTTAATTTTTAATTTTTCGTTTTTTATTTTTTATTTTTAATTTTTCGTTTTTCGTTTTTCATTTTTAATTTTTCATTTTTTATTTTTAATTTTTTATTTTTAGTTTTTTATTTTTAATTTTTAATTTCTTAATTTTAATTTTTCATTTTTTATTTTTCATTTTTAGTTTTTTAATTTAAATTTTTCATATTTTATTTTTCATATATCATTTTTTATTTTTCGTTTTTCATTTTTAATATTTTCATATTTCATTATCCAATTTTTATTTTTCTTTTTTCGTTTTTAATTTTTTACTTTTCATTTTTTTTTTTTTAATTTTTTATTATTAATTTTTTTATTTTTCGTTTTTCGCTTTTATTTTTTTTTTTATATATATAATTTTTTATTGTTCAGTTTCTTATTTTTCATGTTTAATTTTTTATTTTTCTTTTTTTTATTTTTAATTTTTTAGTTTTAATTTTTTATTTTTCATTTTTCAATTTTCATTTTTCATTTTTTATTTTTTATTTTTCATTTTTCATTTTTTATTTTTCATTTTTCATTTTTCATTTTTTATTTTTCATTTTTATTCTTTATTTTTATTTATCATTTTTAATTTTTTTGTATTTTTCATTTTTCGTGTTTCATTTTTCATTTTCTAATTTTCATTTTTCATTTTTCGTATTTCATTTTTAATTTTTTATTTTTCATTTTTCGTTTTATATTTTTCATTTTTTATTTTTTATTTATCATTTTTAAATTTTTATTTTTAATTTTTCATTTTTCATTATTAATTTTTGATTTTAGTTTTTCATTATTCATTTCTTATTTTTCATGTTTCATTTTTTATTTTTCATTATTTTAATTTTTTAATTTAAATTTTAAATTATTCATTTTTTTTTTTATTTTTAATTTTTCCTTTTTATTTTTTTTTAATTTTTTATTTTTCATTTTTTTTTTTTTATTTTTTATTTTTAATTTTTTATTTTTCATTTTTATTCTTAATTTTTATTTTTCATTTTTAATTTTTTTTTTTTTCATTTTTCATTTTTTTCTTTTTCATTTTTAATTTTTTATTTTTAATTTTTTTATTTTTCATTTTTCATTATTCATTTTTATTTTTTCGTTTTTCATTTTTTATTTTTCATGTTTCATTGTTTATTTTTAATTTTTTATTTTTCATTTTTAATTTTTCAATTTTTATTTTTCATTTTTAATTTTTTATTTTTTTTTTTTTAATTTTTTATTTTTCATTTTTATTCTTAATTTTTTAGTTTTCATTTTTCATTTTTTTTTTTCATTTTTCATTTTTCTTTTTCATTTTTTATATTTAATTTTTCGTTTTTCGTTTTCATTCTTTATTTTTAATTTTTTATTTTTCATTTTTTATTTTTAATTTTTAATTTTTTATTTTGCATTTTTTATTTTTAATTTTTAATTTTTCGGTTTTCATTTTTAATTTTTCATTTCTTTTTTAATTTTTCATCTTTAATTTTTTATTTTTCCTTTTTTTTCATTTTTTATTTTTCATTTTAAGTTTTCAAACAGGTTATCATAATCAGCCCAATTCTAAATATTTCCAGGGAAATGAGTTCCCGGGGAATTCATTTTTCCCGAGAATAAATCCTCTTAGGAGAGAGAATTTCGATTATTCGAAGACAGCTGTTTTGCTTCAGTTGTTTTGTTTTGTTTACAAAATTAAAAATTTTTGTTGAAATTAATAGTAAAACTTTTTTAAAATCTTTAATAAATTAAAATAAATACAAAAAATGTTCAGTGTAGCATTTCTGATGGTAGCTGAAGCAGAAGAGCAGCAGCAGGACAAGACGGAGCAAAGCATGGCAAGAAGAAAGCTACGTGATGCCAGCTGATTGCCCACTTAATTGCCTGCTGAGTTTAATTTCCACTCCAAATTGCGCCGTACCCGGCTTAGCTCCTCCTTGCTTCCTTTGAACATCCCGCATGCAACGTCAGGGTTGGCTTGCATTGTGTTCAAAAGAACATGAATTTGTTTTTTTTTTTTGTTGTTTTTGACTTGAAAGCAACACTAATGCCATAATAATATTATTATACAAAATTTTATATGATATATATTACTATTTTTCAAAAAATATTAAATACTTACATTTTTCGCAGCACTCCCTCTCAATTTTTTGCCGGAATTATTCCCAAATTATTCTCCCTTTTATTGACATTCAGAATAGCTACGTTTTTTCGGTTCTTTTAGAATAAGGTAAAGGGAAAAGAGAAAAAATTTCCGGGGAGATTTTTATTAAGAATAGGGGAACAGGGAATAGGGAAAAAATTTCCAGGAAATTGTTATTGAGAATGGGCTGAATATCATAATTTTTTCACCAATACAATCACATTTTATCTTACGACTCAGATGTTACGCTCACATGTTACGCTTACATGTTACGCTGTTTTTGAAATTTACCCCTCTGCGCGTATAAATTTTTACACATAAAAAAATAATGTGAGTCCGATCACAGGGGATATGTGTAAACATCTGGTAATAAATAAAATGCAGAAAACAGCGACAAAAAGGTTATTACATATCATAATTTTTTCACCAAACAATCATGTCACACCGATTTGTCTTAATGCTTACATGTTACGCGTAAGATCTTACGCTCACAAGCATATAATTTAGGTTATTTTCTCTCAATTTGGAAGAGCGCAAAAATTATTCCTGTTCTCAAACATAATTCTAATCCAACTTTAGTGAGTAGTTATAGACCAATATCTTTACTTTCTAATATTAGCAAAGTTTTCGAGTATATTATTTTGAAGAAGATTAATACCAAATATTTTAGATAATCCTGTACTTAAGGACTACCAGTTTCGATTCAGACGGAAGCATTTCACTGCACATGGTCTCACAATGCTATCAGACTTTATTTCTACTAATCTTGATCATAGAAGTGCTTCAATAATTCTTAGTTTAGATTTTGAGAAAGCATTTGATACAGCTTGGCGGGAGGGAATTGTATATAAGATGTTTAAAACTTTTAGGTTTAATAAAAATGTTTGCAGGTTTATTTTTCATTATTTATCTAGTAGAACTTTTTATGTTAATTTCGTTAACTTTAATTCTGATAGTAGAGATCTGTCGGCGTTCCTCAGTTAGGGCCAATTTTATACAATATTTATTTAGCAGATATCCCTGAGCCTCCTGAGGGAAAAAATATTATATCTCAATATATGCGGATGACATTTTAATTGCTGCTTCCAAATCGAAGATTAAACGAGCGAATATATTGATAAATTCTTACAGTGTTGAATTAACACAATATTTTGACAAATGGAAATTAAAATTAAATATCAATAAAGGCATATGTTCAATTAGTAAAGGTAAAAAAAAAATATTAGTTTGAAATGCTAGGAAATTCATTCCGAGTATTAAATTTAAAAATGTTTTAGTTTCCTATTTTGATAAATTTAAATATTTAGGAGAATTTTTTCAAGAATCGTTTACTTATTATAGACATATTGACTACATATTGGAGAAAGCACAAAAAGCATTTTTTTTCTTATTGTAATTTTCTTAGGCGAAATAAAATGGTCAAGACTAACATAAAATTAAATTGTTATAAACAAATTATGCGTCCTATTTTATCATATGCTCATCCAATTTGGTTCTCAGTTTCGTCTCACCAAATGGTAAGATTGAGAATTTTTGAATGCAAAATTTTAAGAATATGTTCCGGACTAAAAAATATAAAGCTATATGATGGTTCAATTAATAAAGTTTCTAATAGAAACATTTATAAAAAATTCAAAATGAAAAGGATTGACAACATTTTGATTAACTTTGGTCTTAAGTTTTTAGATGGCCGTAATAATATTGAGAATGTTTCTATATATATGGAAAAGATTAATACATTTATATTTCCTCTAGTTGAAAGATATTATTCTCTTAAAAGTTTTAGATGACAATAACGCAGTTTTTATACCCTCCACACCTCAGTGGCAGAGGGTATATATAGGTTTGTCATACCGTTTGTAACGCATCGAAATAAATTCCTGAGACCCCAAAAAAATATATTTTCTTGATCCTTATGACAAGGGAAGTTGATTTACCGATGACGTCTGTCCGTCTGTCTGTGGAAATCACGATCACGCCGTCAATACCTAAGCTAGACCGTTCGTTTTTATATAAAATCGTTTATTAACATCCCAGAGGAGTTGCTGTTTAAAATCGTCAAAATCGGTCAAAGGGTTCACGAGCTATGAATGAAACTTTGAAAAAACTCTTGGAAAAATAAAATTTTTCAGTGTGTTTGTTGTTTTTCTTAGATATTTTGTATACGTTCTATTGTTGAAGTCATTACAGTTGTGTGTATATTAATAGCGCACGTGTCACATTGGCCTAAGCAAGTTTTACCACATATTTTTTTATCATAAAAAATAAAAAGTGGAAAACGAAAACTGTAAAATGGAAAATGAAAAATGAAAGATTAAAAATGAAAAATGAAAAAAGAAAATGGAAAGGGGAAAATGAAAATGGAAAATGAAACATGAAGAAATAAAAATGGATAATGAGAAATGGAAAATGGAACATGAAAGGAAAATGGAAAAAGGAAAATGAAAAATGAAAAATGGAAAATGGAAAATGAAAAATGAAAAATTGAAAATCGGAAATGGAAAATGGAAAATGAAATTTGAAAAATGAAAAATAAAAATGGAAAATGGAAAGTGGAAAATGAAAATGGAACATGGAAAATGAAATATGAAGAAATAAAAATGGATAATGAGAAATGGAAAATGGAACATGAAAGGAAAATGGAAAATGAAAAATGAAAAATGAAAAATGAAAAATGAAAAATTAAAAATTAAAAATGGGAAATGGAAAATGAAAAATTAAAATTTGAAAATCGGAAATGGAAAATGAAAAATGGAAAATGAAAAATGAAAAATAAAAATGGAAAATGGAAAGTGGAAAATGAAAATGGAACATGGAAAATGAAATATGAAGAAATAAAAATGGATAATGAGAAAAGGAAAATGGAACATGAAAGGAAAATGGAAAATGAAAAATGAAAAATGGAAAATGAAAAATGAAAAATGAAAAATGAAAAATGAAAAATGGAAAATGAAAAATGAAAAATGAAAAATGAAAAATGAAAAATTAAAAATGAAAAATGAAAAATTGAAAATCGGAAATGGAAAATGGAAAATGAAAAATGGAAAATGAAAAATAAAAATGGAAAATGGAAAGTGGAAAATGAAAATGGAACATGGAAAATGAAATATGAAGAAATAAAAATGGATAATGAGAAATAGAAAATGGAACATGAAAGGAAAATGGAAAATGAAAAATGAAAAATGAAAAATGAAAAATGAAAAATGAAAAATGAAAAATGAAAAATGAAAAATGAAAAATTAAAAATTAAAAATGGAAAATGGAAAATGAAAAATGGAAAATGAAAAATTGAAAATCGGAAATGGAAAATGAAAAATGGAAAATGAAAAATGAATAATAAAAATGGAAAATGGAAAGTGGAAAATGAAAATGGAACATGGAAAATGAAATATGAAGAAATAAAAATGGATAATGAGAAATGGAAAATGGAACATGAAAGGAAAATGGAAAATGAAAAATGAAAAATTAAAAATGGAAAATGGAAAATGGAAAATGAAAAATGCAAAATGGAAAATGAAAAATGAAATATTAAAAATGAAAAATGAAAAATGGAAAATGGAAAAAGGTATACGGAAAACGAAAAATGAAAAACGGAAAACGGAAAACGAAATATTAAAAATGGAAAATGGAAAATTAAAACAGAAAACGGAAAACGAAAAATTAAAAATGGAAAATGGAAAATTAAAAATGAAAAATGAAAATTGAAAATTGAAAAAATGAAAAATGATAAGTGGACAATGGAAAATGAAAAATGGAAAATGGAAAGTGAAAAAGGGAAAATGAAAAATGAAAAATTAAAATTGAAAAATGGAAAATCCAAATTAAAATATGAAAAATGGAAAATGAAAAATGGAAAACCGAAAACGGAAAACGAAAAATTAAAAATGGAAAATTGAAAATTAAAAATGAAAAATGAAAATTGAAAAATGGAAAATGAACAATGATAAATGGAAAATGGAAAATGGAAAATGAAAAATGAAAATGAAAATTTAAAAATGGAAAATGGAAAATGAAAAATTTTAAATTAGAAATGGCAAATGGAAAATGAAAAGTTAAAAATTAAAAATGGAAAGTGGAATATGGAAAATGAAAAATGGAAAATGAAAAATGAAAATAAAAAAACGAAAAATGGAAAATGAAATATGAAAAATGAAAAATGAAAAATTAATAATGGAAAATGGAAAATGGAAAATGAAAAATTTTAAATTAAAAATGGCAAATGGAAAATGAAAAATTAAAAATTAAAAATGGAAAGTGGAATATGGAAAATGAAAAATGGAAAATGAAAAATTAAAATATAGAAATGAAAAATTAAAAATGAAAAATGAAAAATGAAAATCGAAAATGGAAAATGAAAAATCAAAAGTGGAAAATGAAAAAAGGAAAATGAGAAATCCAAAATTAAAAACCAAAAATGAAAAACAGAAGATGAAAATTGAAAAGTGAAAAATAGAAAATGATAAATTAAAAATGAAAATTGAAAATGAAAAAGGTGGAGGGTATCAAAGATTCGGCCCAGCCGAATATAACACTCTTACTTGTTAATTATTCAAAGGCTTTAGTATATCACAGAAAATTTAATTCTCTAAAGAAAAATAACACAGTTTAATACTTGCAATTTTTACCTAATATTAGTTGATACATTCTATTTAATATATTATTTTTATTTTTTTTTTTTTTTTTTTTTGTTCTTTTCCTTAGTTTGTAAGATTTCTTTCTATACAAAAGTAATTATGATAATGATACATTTTTTCTCCATTTTTTTCTTAAGTATTTATTTACATAAACATGTTATTAGTTATAAATGTTTAAAAAAAAATTTTTTCCTAACGCATAATAATCCTTGATAAATAAGTTTTGTTTATTTTTTTTGTTAATTTTTATAAGAATATTTTTGGGATCAATAAATTGAAATTGAAAATTGAAATATCCGATTTTTGTTTAAACCTGTTTTTTTTTTTCTTCAAGGTTTTTATTAATGTTTTTTCCAAAATACATTTAGTTACTTTTTAAGAAATTTATCTTATTATATTCACACTATATTTAAGTTGAAAACTTAAAATTGGCTAAACTCTTTATATTTATACATATATTAAAGTTATTGTGAATTTTATATAATATTTTAAGCAATAAATATATTTTAACTGAAAATCGCATTTTTAACTAAAGCATAATTCGATTGGCAACAAAAAGCTTAGCCCCAATGAATCTGTGTATTAATCTGTAGCGAATATTTATTAATCTAACCCGTCAGTTTGTGAAATACGTGCTTTAGAGTTCTACAGCATTTCTGCTAGTTAAAAACAGCGTAGAGCTATTACTTATGAACATATGTATATCAAACAATTCTAGCGTGCGCCTCATAAATAAACATTCAATGGAATACTGCTCATTCATACATATATGTGTGAATGAGTGACGATAATTTAGCTGGAATTGTGAAGAAAAAGCCCTTTTACTAGAACATGCAGTGTAAGAAATCGAAATAAAATGCTGACTATTGTTATCTGTGGAAAAAGAAACAAGTTCACCTACATTATTATTATTATTTTTTTGTGTTTGTGACATTTAACAAATAGTATTAATCTCGGTTCAGTTGAAAAATAATTTTTGATTTCAATGCTACATATTTATTTACTAGAAGCTTTCTTTTTAAAGAAAATAAATAACTATAAAATTATATTGCAACTATAACAACAATAACAAAACAATAAAAACACTACTGCAGCAAGTAGCAGTAAGTGAACCAGAAAAAGAAATAAAAAAAGACTTTTGAAATATGTAAATAATAAATAAAACGATTGATAACAAACTTTATTACGCACGAGGCAACATTAAATACAAATTAATTAAAAACAAATCTTAAACAACAACAAAAAAAAAAAAATGCATTAAAACATATCGAAGATAGATAGAGAGAGAGTGAGAGAAGAGGAGCCACTATTCCAGCGATAAGCAGGCCCCCAAAATTGGAGAGGTGTTTCAAGACGAAAATGTAAACAGAGAATGGTTGCATACACTGGAGTAGATGTTATTGTAAATAAAAGAGCTCAATGATTTAAACTACGGTTGCATTGTAACCATCCAACATAACACATGCAACATAAGAACATGTTGTAAGCCATGATTAAATGAGTTTTTTTTTTATATTTGTATCATTTGCCAAAAACAAACAAAACAGGTTTGAAGGTTTTCTGAAGCTTTACATGCGCTCTCTATCTCTTTCACTCTTGACTTTGCGGTGCTCAATTACTCAATGTGCTTGTACTCGCATTTTATATTGGTTTCTTCTCGTCTATTCACTCATATGAATCGTAGGTTTAAGGTTTGTTAAGAATCACTTGTGCTTAGATCGAACACTTCGCACGATCACGGCGTACAACATCGATCGTGTGATCGGTTGTTATAAAAGTCGCAAGGACATAACGACGAGACATTAGTCGAAATCTATAAACGCAACACGCGAAGTCGTCTTCTCTCTACACTGCGTAGTCAAAATAAAAATAAATTTTTGTATTTTTTAATAAAAAAAAAATAATTTTAAAAATATAAAGAATTTTTTAAAACTTTACAATGAAATTAGTGCAAAGTTAAAACAATTTAGAAAAATAAATCCTAATATTTATTTATACATAACAAACCCAAAAGCTTTCCAAGTCCTTAACAATTTAAAAAACAGACAAAAGAAAAGAATAATATTTATAAAACAAAAAAACAATGAAAACAATTAAAAATTATTGAAAATTATTTTTGAAAAAAAAATTTGAAAAATTTATTTTTTCAAATTTCCCAAAAAAAAGTTCAAAGAAATAAAAAAAAAAAACTTTTTTAAGAAAAATTTTACTGCCACAGCCACAAAATGATGACCGATTCGTATCTAATAAAACTTTTGGTGCGCCAATTCAAAACGAATGACTTGCAACATTTACTGATGGTCTTCATAACCCTCTTAACGACCATAAGTTTCGTACAATGGCTGTTGAGTTTGTATCGGGAATTACGTAAATTACCGCCCGGTCCTTGGGGTCTGCCCGTAATCGGTTATTTGTTATTTATGGGCAATGAAAAGCATACGCGTTTCATGGAATTGGCCAAAACATACGGTACATTATTTTCTACACGTTTAGGCACTCAATTGACTGTGGTGATGAGTGATTATAAATTGATACGTGAATGTTTTCGCCGGGAAGAGTTCACCGGGCGACCAGATACACCATTTATGCAGACCTTAAATGGATTCGGTAAGTGTTGAAAAAAATCAAATTATTTAATAGATTATAATAATAAATTATAAGCGAATAATATAACGATATTTTGGAAAAAAAACTAAAAAATAAAATTGTAAAATCATAAAAAATTCTTTAAAAAACTTTAAAAAATTTAGAAAGAAAAAATTTTAAAAAAAAATATTTTTTTGTTTAGAAAGATTTAAAATTTTTTTTATAACTTTTAAGATCAAAAAACATTTTTATAAATAAATTCAACATAAACACAAAAATTTAATAAATAAAAATAATTAGAGACACAAAGAAATATTAAATTTTCTTTAAAGTATTTTGAAGTATACAAAATTTTTTCCGAAAAAAAAAATTTTTTGTAGTAGTTCATTGTTCGGCTTGAGCTCATTACGAAATAAAAAAATTTTTACACGATTTATTTTTTATATAATATATTTTAATATTTTATTTTTCCAATATTTCGACCAACACCAAAAAAAAAAAAAAAAAACAAAATAGTAAACAAAAAATGTTTTAACAAAAATAAAATGAATTACATTTCTCTTAAAAATAATTATGTGGTATCGTCCTAGTGTTGATTTTTGTCAAACTAATATTTTTATATAATTTTTCACAAAAAAAAAAAAAAAAAAAATTTAAAATTATTTTAAAAAAATTTCTTTTGGTTTTAAAGTTTCTAGAAATAAGTGAACAAAAATTAAAATCATTAGAGATAACAAAAAAACATTTAAAATTAATTTTATTAAGAATTCTGTCCAATTATTTTCTTAATAAATTTAGAAAGAAAAAAAAATTAAATGTAAAAGTTTTTTTATCGCCTAGAGATAGTGGTGATTTATAAAGATTTTGAGCTGCTTATTTCCAAAAGCTTTAACACAGAAACATGTAACAAGACACCCCAAATATTGTACAACTTGTAAATTTTTTTTCGCATATAAACATTTCAAATTAACTGATCTAAAAAAATATAATGAATACATGATTTTTTCTTTTTTTAGCTTCGAAAAAATCTCTTTATTCCATTTTACACACTTTTATACCAATGACTTTTATTTTATATACATATATACATACATATATGTATATATATATTTTTTTTTCTCCAAAAAGACTACTTAAACAAAATCACGTTTCTGTGTTGTTAAAAGCCGATTTTTTTTTTAACAAATTGTAGCTGTTATAAACATTTTAATTACTATGGCACATTACTAAACTGCCGTTCAGCTTTTATAAGTTTAAAAAAAAATGTCTTAAACCAATTAACTACTTAAAGTAATTTCATTAAAAATATTTCAACAATTTTTTTTATCAAATAAGAAAAAAAAATTTTTTTTCTTTACTTCTTTTGCGGTGTATTTATTGTGTTGGTTTTTTCCTTGACCAAATGGAAAAAAATAAATAAATAAATAAAAAAAAAATACAGAAAATAATCACGTTTATTTTAACAACATACAAACATATTTGTATTGAATGTGCATAAATAAGTTTAAAAAACAATTAATTTCTTTCACATTTCAACTGCCTCTTTTTTCAATTTTGTTGATAAAGGTTTCTTTATGAAAAAGGAGGAGTTTTTTTTTGCATTTTATTTAATTGTTTTGTTTCAAAAGTAGGTTAATTTAAGACATTAAAAATAAAATAAAACATTATAATTTCTTTTAATTTTTTTCTTTGCTTAAAGATTGTAAATTTTTGCCTAAAAAGTACGTTTTTTTTAGTGCGTGTAAAGAAAGTGTTAAATTGTTGATAAAGCCTACCTCAATTGAAAATAAAAACTTGAATTTTTTGTAGGAAGAATTACATCAAATATTAATATATTTGTTATAATATTTCTTTAAATTTATTTATTTATTTTACTTAATTCAAAATAAACATTTGGTTTATATTTTAAATATATTAAGCAACATGTTTATACACATTTTTTTGAAACATAAAATGTTGCGGCATGCATTTTGTTCTCTTATTAGGCAATTTCATTTTAAGGGAAAAATATTAATTTTTTATATGAAAATAAATTTCAGAAATAATTTATTTAAACCATAATGAATTAATTGTTTATTTCGTATTTCCTCTTCTCTTTCAGGTATTATTAACAGCACCGGTAAATTATGGAAGGATCAAAGACGTTTTTTGCATGAAAAACTACGTCAATTTGGCATGACTTATATGGGCAATGGCAAACATGTCATGGAAAAAAGAATTATGGTAAGTTTTTGTTAGACCAAAAAAAAAAAACTACTCAATTTTCGAAACTAATTGTAATTTAAATTGTTATAATTTATTTGCCATATAGACTGAAGTCCATGAATATATACACAATTTAAAAATATCTGAAGGTCAACCTATGGACATGGCTCCCGCCATTTCAGTAGCTGTTAGCAATGTTATTTGTAGTATTATGATGTCGGTGCGTTTTTCTATAGATGATCCCAAATTTAGACGATTCAATTTCTTAATTGAAGAAGGCATGCGTTTGTTTGGTGAAATTCATACCGTCGACTATATACCGACCGTACAATATTTTCCCAGCATTTTAACGGCTAAAAATAAAATTGCCAAAAATCGTGAAGAAATGCAAAAATTCTATCGGGACGTTATCGATGACCATAAGAAAACATTTGATGGCTCAAATATCAGAGATTTGGTGGATTTCTATTTGGCTGAAATTGAAAAGGCCAAACAAGAGGAACGTGATGCTGAATTGTTTGAGGGCAAAGATCATGGTAAGTTGGCAAAAGAAATCTTTTGCTTTTTGGGAAAATTTTAATTAATTTTTTGGTTTTTTCTTGCAATTCTTATCCATTTTCAGAAGAACAAATCGTCCAGGTTATCATTGATTTGTTTTCAGCCGGCATGGAGACCATCAAGACCACCTTATTGTGGATTAATGTATTTATGTTGCGTAATCCTGAGGCCATGCAACGGGTGCAAGATGAATTAGACCAAGTTGTGGGCCGACATCGTTTACCTTCCATTGAAGATTTACAGTATTTACCCGTAACAGAGTCTACCATTTTGGAATCGATGAGACGTTCCAGTATTGTGCCTTTGGCCACCACCCATTCACCTACCAGGTAAATTTCTCTTAGTAATTCTTCTTCTACGCGTATAACGATCTATTGATTGCCTTCACTTCGTTTTCATTAAATATATAGCAGTTCAATAAACTGATTTCTATTGATTTCCATTTTGCTTTATCAATGTTATATTTTTTGCATTTTTAATTGTATAAATTACATATAATTCTTTTCCATAACTAATCTTCTTTCATTGTTAATTTATATTCTAAACAGTTTTTCTAATGTCATTTTGTAGTTTTGAACAAGAAAGATTAATTTCAATGATTGTTTAGGCTGTCGCAAAATTCACACAATGATTTTGATAATTGACTGTGAAAAAAAGAAAAATAATGATTGAAGTCTGAAACAATAAATATTTCGGTTTTTCAAAACAATTTGACTATTCGCGATTAATTTCCATCTATTAAGAACATTAAGTTTTATTGCAAACTGCGATTTCTGATACAGTCTAAACGTGTTAATGAACACAAGCTGTAAATGCGACGCACATGTTCCAATCTGTATTTGTTAGATGCGTCGTAATTTGTCCTAGTTTCGCTATTAGATGGTTGGAAAGATTAAAAGCTTTATTTTTCACACACTCTGGCTCTGTGCATATGTGAAGCCAAGCCAAGCCAAACCAAGTCAGCTTAGGCCTTTACATGCACTTGGCGGTTTCTACTAGTAAACTAGTAGTAAAGTGCAATTGTTTTGTTTTGTTTTTGTTTTTTCACATAAATCATGGTGTTTTTTTTTTTTTTTTTTTTTGTTTGTTTTAAATTTACAATGTTTTTATTTGTTTCGTAGCGCTGCAGTGCAAAACACGTGAGGTTGTAATTTTTCAATAAACATTAACTAAAATTCATGTTTTTAGTTTCTTCCCTACAGTAGGTTTCTTTTTCCATATTATTATTATTGCAATCAAGTTTATACCGGCCGGCTTTCATGCTTTATTGTACTATTATTGCATTTTTTTTTTTGTATAAATTATGCTTCAATTATTATTTATGATAGCAGTCAAGTTTATTGAACTCTGTATACAATTTATGAATTGTAGCGAAAAAATGTATGTCATAGAAGATTATAACAGTTTAAAAAGCAATAAAGAATTTTTTGAACGGAATTTATAAATGAAATAAAAATATTAAAAATTTAAAAATTCTTCTTTCCCAACTTTGTCATTTTAATGATTCAGTTAAAAATTAATCGAGTTTAAGATCAAATATTTTTACTTTAAATAAAGCAAAAAAAAAATTACCGCACTGTTTTCAAAAATTGATCTATATTCTGCCAGACCGGGCCAAGTCACCAAACCTCATCAGAAACCAAAAGCAGTAGATAGTTCATTTATATACCTTTGCTGTGAAATCAACCTAATGAGAATCCAAGTAAAGAGTTATTATATTTAAGCATTTTCCTATAAAACAAGTAATGTGTGCTTATATACAAACATATTTGTTTTAAAGTTGTTTTATATTTTACTTTGTTATATTTGAAATAGCTTAAATAGCATAACTCTTGGCTTGAATTCTCATTAGGTTGATTTTATAGCAAAGGTACATGAATTTAACTGTTCACCAAACAAACAATCTACTGCTTTTGGTTACTGATGAGACTTGGTCTTGCAATGTTTTCTATTTTATTTAAAGTAGAAACGTTATTTCTAAATATTTTATGTTAAAAAGAAAGCCAAGAGACAAAAGAGAAAAGAAGAGCTTTATTAAAATAATTAGAAATTTAAAAATTTTACTAACATTCTTTTGTTTTTTTGTTAACTTTCTTCTTACAGAGATGTGGAAGTAAATGGTTATAAAATTCCAGCCGGCTCTCATGTTATACCTCTGATCAATAGCGTGCACATGGATCCTAATCTCTGGGATAAGCCAGAAGAATTCAATCCTAGACGTTTCTTGGACTCTGAGGGTAAAGTACGTAAACCTGAATACTTTATACCATTCGGCGTTGGCAGACGCATGTGCTTAGGTGATGTTTTAGCTAGAATGGAATTATTTTTATTCTTTGCCTCCTTCATGCACTCCTTCAACATTACTCTACCCAAGGGCCAACCTTTGCCCAGTTTAAAGGGCAATGTAGGGGCTACCATAACACCGGAAACGTTTAACGTATGTCTAACACCTAGACCCTTGCAATTGAATACAACCGCCATCGAGCCTCATCATATGCGTAATGTTGGTTCGAACTAGGGCAATGAATTTAAACCTAAGTGTGAAAGGATCCTTAGCAAAAAATACAACAACAACAACACAATTAAGACCGGCCTTGACCATCTGGAAGCCAACTTTACAAAACACAAGGAGAGAAAGCAAGACAAATACAACAATAGCAGCAAGCACCTTTATCAAAGTTTTCCACAGAAATTTAAGAGTCAAGGACCGTTACAACAATCTCAACTCTTGCCTTGGCTGGTCTTAATTGAGAAAAAGAAAAGCTGATGCGTATAAAAGAGAATATTTAGAGTATATGCAGAGCACGGTTTTGTTCCTGAATGGCGTCGTTTTCAATCAAACAAACACTTAAACAAATAACTCTTAAACGCCATTAAAAATATCATTCAACAGAGAGTTAAAGCACACCACAAATAAACCCAGGAGAAATATTTTATTCTCTTAGCCACCAAACAAAATATCAAATGAGAATGGAATTTCTTATGACAATACAAAGCTAAAGCATTTAATTACTTTCAAAATAGAGTCTATAAAAGAGATTTTTAAAATCCTCTCCTCAAAATTCTCTTTCAATATTATGGTTGGAGAGATTTTTGTAAAGATATTTTTTTTTTAATTTTTTAAATGCTTAATTAAATCTACAACTAGTTCAAAATATCTTTAAAAAAAAAAAAACAACAAAAAACAAATTCTATTCTACGACCCCCTAGAAGCTGTGTTCAATTATAAAAAATATACAATATATATATTTTATATAAATAATATATTATATAAATTTAGTTATATAGAGTTAGATTCATACAAATATTTAAACAAAATCTGTGGTTTAGTTTTTATTGATATTAAAATAGAAAGAAAAAAGGAGAATTAAAACCCAACCAACAAAACTCAAAATGAGACATCTAAAAGCCATAAAGAGTAAATACCATCTAGAGAGTATTTCATTAAGCAAATTTATGTTAATTTCATTTTGGTAATTTCTGTAAATATTTTCATACAAATTCACATCATTTTAGTATAAAAAATTCTCTTTTTTTTTAAATAAATAATTTCATTGAAAACCTAAAAGAAATCAAAAATCTTCAAGATTTATTCAGTGCCAACATTAAGCATAATTGTAATTACACACAAACAACACTACATTTAGCAATAAGTTTAAGTTATAAGAGAGAGACAGGGAAAGAAAAAAACACAAAAATACAAAAAAAAAAAAAAATAAATCAAAAATATTGTAAATATCGTATGAATATGATTTCATGTAAATCAATAATGTTGTTTTGTTTGTTAATTAGTCATTAATTGATATCTGTAAGACAACACACACACACGCACACTTACACACACACACACACACACACACACACACACACACACACACACACACATACACACACACATACACACATCTACATTTATATTAAATCTATTTTTTTTATTAAGAAAACAAATTTATTTTAAACATATTTTAAAATATAAAATATTAAAAAAAAAAAATAACTTCAGCTTGTTTTACTTCAGTTCCTTTAGCAGTAGTTTATAAGGGAAAGGTGCCAATGTTATGCCACACTCTCCTTGCATATCAATATCTAAACTCTCTTTGCTGAGAGTGAGTCGAAAGTTTCTTAGCACTATGCCCGCGTACAAAAGCAGCAGCATACGAGCCAATTCATCGCCCAAACACATGCGCTTTCCTGTCTGAAATGGAATAAAGTTTTGTCGTTGAACATAAGAGCCAGTTTCGTTGAGGAATCTTTCGGGCTTAAATTGTTCTGGTTCTGGCCATACTTTGGCGTCCATATGTATGGCCCATTGCAAAGGTAAAATCATACATTTCTTTGGTATAACGAAGCCATTGATTTCTACATCCTTTACGGAGCCATGTGGTATTCCCAAAGGAACAACTGATCTTATGCGTTGAGCTTCTGACACACAAGCTCTTAGATAGTCAATATGTTCTAATTCATTCAGCGTAATATTGTCCTTTGGTAACTTTAACAAATGCTAGCAAATTATAAAACTTTTTTGTAATTTTAAAGAAACACTCAAAGTTTAAAATGTCATACCGTTCTCAGTTCCTGTTGTATATCCTGTTCCTTGGCCATATACAAGAAAAACCACCTCAAGGTAGTTAAAACTGTATCTACGCCAGCGCCAAATAGATCTGCTAACAAATGCCTCAGTTGCTGGGGGCAGTAAAATTCATTCGCCATTTGTATTTGTTTGTCATCTTTGGAGTTTTTGAGCTTCTCTCTTTCCTCTAGAAAATATTCTAAAATGCAATTTTTATTATTCAATTTCACTGGAGTCGCGCTACCATCCTCATCTGGCTTGGCTTGTCGTTTCGATAGTTTCTCCTCACATTTCAGGATAATGTCATCATAGATTTGATGGGTTTTAAATTTACCTTCGAGCAGGAATTTAATGCTTCGTCCGTTAGAAGGTAAAAACCTTGAACAAGATTAGAATAATACCGTTAATTTATGGTTCTGACGATTATATATTATTTTTAGAATTAGACTCAGCAACAAATAAATCGACTCTACGACAACAACCCTTGTGTTCGGCGAAAAGGTATTGTTTGCAAAATTTTACCACCCATATTTTACGTAAAGGACACGTCATCGTAAAACTATTTTCAGTTAAATTTGAAGATTTTGTAAAACGAAACATGACGAAGGTGAATTGAGGGGAATTTCAAAAATTTGAATTTTTCCTAACAAACAAATTTTCAACGTAACGCAATGAAACATAAAAATGGAAAATGAAAAATGAATAATAAAAAACGAAAAATTAAAAAGGAAAATTAAAAAATGAAAAATGAAAAATGAAATATGAAAAATGAAAAAAAAAAAAATAAAAAAAAAAATTAAAAATTAAAAATAAAAAAAAAAATAAAACATAAAAAATTAAATATAATAAATAAAAAATGAAAAATAAAAAACAAAAAATGAAAAATAAAAAACGAAAAATGCAAAATAAAAAATGAAAAATAAAAAATTAATAATGAAAAATAAAAAATAAAAAAATAACAAATAAAAAATAAAAAATGAAAAATGAATAATGAAAAATGTGTTACAAAATTTCATTTCAATCTGTTACAAAAACAAGTAAGAGTGTTAAATTCGGCTGTGCCGAATCTTTGATACCCTCCACCTCGGCTTGAGTATTGATAATAAATGTAAACAAAATATTTGAAAAATATGCATGCATATACGCATGCATATAGCGTTTCCGGTTATATGACATAACTTCTCGTTTAATTTAGTGTTTGCTAATTAAATAGCTCGCCCTAACCTCCATTGCAAAGGTAATGGTTGTGTAGGGTGGCTATATGCATTAAATCGTGCTTTTTTGGCTTTTAACTGGCCAAATATTTCTTCATTGCGGCCATATAGGTCGGATGGAGTAACAAAAGAATAACCGAAAAAAGCTCTCTCAACTTTTTTTCAAAAAAATATTGCCATATTTGGAAAACATAGAGAATAAATTTATAATGATAAACAATTAAATTAGGGATGCCAAACGCAAAAAACCAAATATCGCAAACATTTTAAATAAAATAATTTGTTATCTTTATTTTCTGAAGAACTTCAAATATGCATTCAAAAAAAATTGTACAAATTTATATATAAATAATATTCTCATCAAATTGCGTTTATTTATGTAACAATTTTTATGTTCGCAATTCTTAAATATCATTTGAGGTTTTCCAAAATTCATTGAATTTAAATTAATGTTTTCTGTAGTCCAATTCCGTAAATTTCAACGATCCGACAATGGCAAAATATATCGACAGCTATTGTTGTTTGCACTAAGGATTAAGTGATTCACTAAGTACATACATACATCTTAACGACAGTCGACAAATCTATTTTTCTATTTATTTAAATTGTAAACGAGTGGCATCTCTGTCAAAATAAGCGAAAAACACAAAGAAGAATAGAAAAAAACAAATTACTTCGTGTTTGACAGGATGATTTTATGTTTATGTTTAATATCTTTATTTTTTTTACTAATATTTCTGTTTATTTATTTGAAAATGAAATAATGAATTTAATTTTTTTATTTATATAAAAAAGTTTTTTAATAGAAGCAAAATATTTTCACTATTTTATGATTTTTATTTCAACCTAAAAATTTAAGTTTTTATCGATTGAATAAACGACACAAAAATGGTTGTCGTTTAGCTGATTTTAGCAATAGCGAATATCGTTTAAAAATTTTACTGATAATTTTGCTTTTCTTTTTTTTAACGATTCGACTATCGTTAAAAAAAGTTACTGAAAAGCTATTAATTTCTCCTGAATGCCAATATTTTTTTTAATGTAAACATTATTTAAATGTAAACATATTTGGAGTTTTTTTTTTGGAATTTGATGCAATTGATGTCTTCTAAATTTAAAATTATTATTTCCGACGTTTTGATATGATGTTCTGAAATTCAATTAATATTTTATAATTTATAATTGGAAATTTTAATTTCATTTTTTAGAATTGATATTTTCTAAAATTTGAAAGGAAAATTTAAAAAATGCAATTTTGTATTTATGTGAATAGTAATGCTTTAGTAATTATAAACAATTTTTAAAAATTAGATGTAATCGCAATCAGATATTTTGTAGGTAAAGCAGAATAATAATTCTATATAACTATGAAAGTAGAACTGTTTTGAAAGCAAAAAACTCATTGATGAACTCGGTAACTCAATTTTGTAAAAACAACAAAAAGTTAACATGCCAAACTTATGTTCATATTTGTAAAAGAATAATGAAAAAACATATGAAATAAAAGACCAGCCCGTGTATACTCTTAACATTGTTCTGTATGATATCTAGTTGAAAATATTGACATTCATGTTAAAATAGAAATAACTATTGCAAAGCTAATTAGAACAAACAAAAATTGTGGCGCCATCTACTGTGGCATAGTCACGCTGAGCAAAATGAAGTGACACTCTGTTAATGCAAAAGAAATGTATTTTCCCCACAACAAAATATTGCAGAATTTTATGTTAATAAAATAATATACTGATTTATTTCTAACATGGAGTTATTAAAGATATACATATATAGAATATATGTATATTATTTGTATTACTTAATATGTGTATGTATGTATATGTAAATATTACACACAAAAAATACAACATCAAACGTTATTTTTGTGTCTTTCTCTTTAAATAAATTAATATATAAAATTTTTTTTGCTAAATTTACATTTTTTTTTTTTTTATTAACAACTAGGTACATATTTTAGCATTATTTGCTTTAGATGCTGGTTAATTTTTTCTCCCTTTATATTAACTCGTAGTGTCTGCTTGTCGAAAAAATTTTGGATCGATTTTAACCCCTTTCCCGTGACCAATCGATCTGAAACTTTGCAGGCAGGCTCGTGGCAATGACAGAAATGATCTAGTAAATTTTTTTAGCGATGCCAAAACAATGGAAACTTTAAAATTTTTCTACCAGAGTTGATAAAAAAAATGTACAAAGGGTTAGTTTTTATTATATTATTACCACAACGACCACAAAAACAACAAATCCAGCTATGACAACAATACAACATTTAGAATAACAACATGAACAATATAGAAACATCATATTTTTAATTTTTTTTTTTTTACTTTTTCAGAGATTTTCCTGGACCTGTTCCACCGATTTTAATGATTTTTGAAATAGAAATCTTCCCATGAATTTGCTGAATCATTCTCACTGAAAATGATCACCTTAGCTATCCTATTGAGGGCGTGATCGTGACAAGTACAACATAGAAAATTATATTTTTTCAAGACTTTTTTTAGTTCTTTATTCAAATCTCGGGCCCTAATTGACAGATTTCGACGATTTCAAACAGCAAGCTTCTCAGGATGTCAATGAATCATTTTTTATGTCAACGAGCACCCTGTCTGCCCGAATGATGCCGTCATCGTAATTTCCACAGACGGACAGACGGACTGACGGACATCGCTATATCAACTCCGGTTGTTATAAGGATCACAAATATATATATTTTATGGGGTCCAAAGTTTTTTTCTAATTATTACAAACGGAATGACAAACTTATATATACCCTCTGCACACTGGAGTGCAGGGTATAAAAAGAAAAAATTTAAAATTAAAAATCAAAACCGAAAAATGAAAAATTAAAAATGAAAAATAATAAATGAAAAATAAAAAATAAAAAATGACAAATGAAAAATGAGAAATGAATAATGAAAATTTTAAAAAGAAAAATAAAAATTAAAACTGAAAAAAAAAAATGAAAAACAAAAAATGAGAAATGAAAAATTAAAAAAGAAAAGATGAAAAAATTTGGAATGAAAAATGAAAAATAAAAAATGAAAAACGAAAAAAGAAAAAATTTAAAATGAAAAATAATAAATGAAAAACGAAAAATGGAAAACAAAGACGAAAAAGTTAAAATTATGCGGTTGAAATAATAAATAAAAATAAATATTTTTATAACGGGTGATTTTTTTGAGGTTAGGATTTTCATGCATTAGTATTTGACAGATCACGTGGGATTTCAGACATGGTGTCAAAGAGAAAGATGCTCAGTATGCTTTGACATTTCATCATGAATAGACTTACTAACGAGCAACGCTTGCAAATCATTGAATTTTATTACCAAAATCAGTGTTCGGTTCGAAATGTGTTTCGCGCTTTACGTCCGATTTATGGTCTACATAATCGACCAAGTGAGCAAACAATTAATGCGATTGTGACCAAGTTTCGCACTCAGTTTACTTTATTGGACATTAAACCAACCACACGAATGCGTACAGTGCGTACAGAAGAGAATATTGCGTCTGTTTCTGAGAGTGTTACTGAAGACCGTGAAATGTCGATTCGTCGCCGTTCGCAGCAATTGGGTTTGTGTTATTCGACCACATGGAAGATTTTACGCAAAGATCTTGGTGTAAAACCGTATAAAATACAGCTCGTGCAAGAACTGAAGCCGAACGATCTGCCACAACGTCTAATTTTCAGTGAATGGGCCCTAGAAAAGTTGGCAGAAAAGCCGCTTTTTTATCGACAAATTTTGTTCAGCGATGAGGCTCATTTCTGGTTGAATGGCTTCGTAAATAAGCAAAATTGCCGTATTTGGAGTGAAGAGCAACCAGAAGCCGTTCAAGAACTGCCCATGCATCCCGAAAAATGCACTGTTTGGTGTGGTTTGTACGCTGGTGGAATCATTGGACCGTATTTTTTCAAAGATGCTGTTGGACGCAACGTTACGGTGAATGGCGATCGCTATCGTTCGATGCTAACAAACTTTTTGTTGCCAAAAATGGAAGAACTGAACTTGGTTGACATGTGGTTTCAACAAGATGGCGCTACATGCCACACAGCTCGCGATTCTATGGCCATTTTGAGGGAAAACTTCGGAGAACAATTCATCTCAAGAAATGGACCGGTAAGTTGGCCACCAAGATCATGCGATTTGACGCCTTTAGACTATTTTTTGTGGGGCTACGTCAAGTCTAAAGTCTACAGAAATAAGCCAGCAACTATTCCAGCTTTGGAAGACAACATTTCCGAAGAAATTCGGGCTATTCCGGCCGAAATGCTCGAAAAAGTTGCCCAAAATTGGACTTTCCGAATGGACCACCTAAGACGCAGCCGCGGTCAACATTTAAATGAAATTATCTTCAAAAAGTAAATGTCATGGACCAATCTAACGTTTCAAATAAAGAACCGATGAGATTTTGCAAATTTTATGCGTTTTTTTTTTAAAAAAAGTTATCAAGCTCTTAAAAAATCACCCGTTATAAGCAGAGCCCCTGCAGTTGTTTGGCATAAGAGATAAGTATATGATGCTTTCTGTTTGATTTTTGATAGTTCTCGAAATATGGCAACATTGAAGAAATTCTTCAAAATTATGGTTATTTTTAAAAGTAGTCAACCTACAAGTGTAGTTGAGTTGTCGCTGGCAGGTATTAGAATCTGCTTTAATACGACAAATAAATTGAATTGATATCTTTAGTTTGAGAAAGTATAAATGATAGCACATTTGGTAATCTGTGAATCAATGTTATATAAAATTTTAACTATGCATGCTATAATTATTATTTCTTTGCTGGACTTACATTAATATGTTTTCTTTCCAAAAATAAGCGTTTATTACCCGAAACTCCCATTAATTAGAAATAACGTTATTAAAATTTCTTACATCCGAATGCTTAGCATATTAAAGCGTTCAAATAGTATAACACATATGCAACAAAGTCTTTATTTAACAAAAAAAAATAATTAATTCCTATATTTATTTAACAAAAATAATAAAAATAACATCATCTTAATAATTTACAACACCAGCTTTTGCTTTAATGCAATCAAATATTCTATTTTTCATAGAATTTATTAATTTATTCAAAAGACCTTGATTAAGTGCTTCCCATTCATTGAAAATTTAACTTTTTAGTTCATTTACGTTCATGTATTGACGATTGTCAGTATAAATTCGCCTGACGAGAATTCCCCATATGTTTTCTATCGACGTTATTCAAGCTTAACCATTCTTTTGTGAATTTGCTGGCATGACAGGCTGCATTGTCTTGCTAAAAAATATATATTTTTCTGTATTGGCATGTAGAAATGGCAACGAACTGCATTGAATTTCTCGCTGTTCATTTTGATGGGCACGATTTGCAACTCCAGACAACAATCTTCAGCAAAGGCACTCCAAATCATAACAGAACTGCCGCCAAAGTTTCTTCGAGAGAAACATTGGGGTTCTTTTCGTAAGTCACACCAGTAACTAAAACTCCCATCAGGACCATCAAAATTAGTTATTTTTTCCTCTGAAAAAATTATCTTTTAAAGGAAAACAAATTAATTTATTATTTACTTACATTTGACCAATTTGTACCCATATAATTTTTACAAAACTCCAAACATGCATTATTATGACGTTTCAGAAGACGAGGAATTTTCTTCATTCTATGTCTTCGAATATGTTTGAAAGATTTAAGAACATTCCAAATGGTAGTTTTGCACACTTTGTTGGAAACGCATCCAGCAAGTTGGGCCCAGCTTTCGGTGCTGTTGCTTGCTGTCTTTAAAATAAGTCGACGCTCGCGTTCATTCAACTTATTTTTTATATCACTGCTTTTATTTTTGCCATAATTTTCAATATTTTTCAAATAATTATAGATAACCTTTCGACTTCTGCCGGATTTACTTGCAATTTCTGCTTTTGATGCACCATTTTCGAACAAAATTAAAATTTGACCTTTTTTAAATTCACTTAACATTTTTCCTCGTGGCATTTTGCTTATTAATAATTTATTAAATAAAATTAAATAGAATATATTGTATTAAAATGGCACTTTTTGTCAAACAAAGACTTTGTTGCATTTGTGATATACTATTTGAACGCTTTTATATGGTAACTATTGGCATGTAAAAGATTTTAATAACGGTATTTCTAATTAATGGAAGATTTGTGTAATAAAAGTTTAGTTTTGGAAAGAGAACATATTAATATACGTTCCACAGAGAGATGATAATTATAGCATGCATAGTTAAAATTTTATATAACATTGATTCACAGATTAACAAACGTGCTATCATTTATGACCGCACTGTATTTTTCAAACAATATATGAATGCCTCACTTGCCCGAAATCGACGAATTCTACGTCCAGATTTATGAAAACCGCCAAATATTTATATTCAAAACAAATTTCTCCAACAATCTATAATATTAATAGGCTAGGTGATTTCTTCTGACCGATGTTTTGTTCTACCGTTTTATTCCGATTTTGACCAAGCGTATATTATTTGAAAGGTATTTCTTTTTAGCTGTTTTCCAGACTTCCAGATTTTTAAATTTTGGTCTTTATTTTGAGTAAATTGCATTTAAAGTTGCTACTTACACATACATAAAACTATACATATGCTATGTGCGTGTTTTATTAAATTTGTTAATATGTTTGTTAATGATTTTGTTATCTTCATTCACAATAATAATAAACAAAAAAAGTGTTGGTTTGTGAATTGGCTAAGTTGAAAAATAAAGTTGCCTATAAATTGCACTCGAATTTCGATCGCTGGAATCTGCTAGTTATTATTATTGAACATGAACAGTTAGCCAATCAGCCATGACATTAATACTTTCTTAAATCAGAAAGTGGAGTTATTCGATATGGCTAGTGTGGCAGTCATATATAAATGCTGTTTGCTAAATTTATTTCTTGGTTTAATTATTGGCGCCTGCGTTACAAATAATAATTCAAAAAAAAGTTAAACAAAATTTTTTTCTCGAGAAAGTTGATTTCATATGTTTATTTTCGTTTCTTTCCAATAACAAAATTTAGCTAAATTAATGCGCTCATTTTATAAAAGGAAACGAATTTATATGAAAAATTTTAAAATATTTTTAACAAATTTGTATGTATGTTTCATACAAATACCAAATGTTTGATATTATTTCATTTTATAGACTGAAGCCAAAAAAAAAATACGAGGGCGGTCCCAGAACAACCCGACCCGACAAAGAAAATACTGTTGTATTTTGGAAATTTGGGAAAAATCTTCTTTATTTCTCAATATAATCTTCTTTTAGCTCCACACACTTTTCCCAGCGATATTCAATACCTCGTTAACGTGAGAATTGTCTAGCTCTTCAAAATAGCCATCAACCGCAAACTACACCTCTTAACTGTTGGCAAATCTTTTTCCACCGAGCCACTTCTTCAAGTTTGGAAATAGAAAATAATCCGAGGGTATTTGGCCATCGCAATAGTGGATGTGTGAACTGGTGTATTCTCTTAATGACTTAACGTTGATTGTTTTTTTGAAAATAATCAACAACAATTATTCCAAGCGTATCCGCAAAAACAGACGCAATAAACTTGCTTTCAGATGCAACTGTCATCGCTTTGGACCCGATTCTCCTACTTCAGTTAACAAAAGCAATTTTTTTGGAACTACTGCTGCCCTCGTAAATTCTAAATTTCATTCAAATATATTCATTTGTAGATCTTTTGGTCACAAACGATAACCGCCTAAGTCGACTTAAGAACGAATTGTGTTATGTATGCCATCAACGCTTTATATTTACGTGAAATCCCCATTTCTCTAATACTAAGTTTTAAAAAGTTATTAATGAAAACCTACTGAAATAAGTCGAAATGAATCCGCACTACATTTATATAAATAGGTATTGTTCTCGAAAGCATGATTTTCGACTTAGGCTGTCAATGCTTGTGCCCACAGATTTGTAGTTTTATTATACGGTTAACATGGACACACGGCTGGACAGACAAACAGAAGGACGGTAAACCAAATTTAGCATAAAAAGGTTTAAACCCAAAAATAAATCAGATTTTAATTTAAACAACTTAATCGGCAACAACTGTCTTTGTTTCTTTTAATTAAAATTTATATTTGCCCTTACGCTGTAAGAACGGCAAATATAATAAATCAACCAGTGAAAAACCGGAAAGAGGACCACATTTCACCACATGGCAATCCTGCCAGTTTATATATCACAGTTCCACTACATTTAATATAACATGCACCACATGGCGATCCTGCCAGGGTATATATTACATTTCCAACACATATCAAACTTTCCGCGACATTTCGTTTTTTAGAATGAACCCATAAATCTATACCCCAATATAATAAAGAAGTAATGTGTGTTTTTTTGTTTGTTTGTTAGTTTGATTGTATGATACGAGCAAAAATATGTAGACAGCTCTAAAAAACAAAAATCCAGTGTGTTTGTTGTAATAATTTAGTGGCTGAACATTGTAGTTGTACAACAACATTCACAGTGCAAAAAAAGCCACAAAAAAATGATGCAATCATACTAACAAACACAACTACCATGAGCTATGTTAGTAGTATTGCCACATATTTTTTTCGTAATAGCGATACGATATAAAAAAAAAAACGCCAATATGGAAGAAAAAATATAATCCCTAATGAATAACGAAAAATGTAAAATGAAAAATTAAAAATGAAAAATGGAAAATGAAAAATGAAAATTGGAAATTAAAAATGAATAATTAAAACGAAAAATGAAAATTTAAAAATGAACAATGAAAAATTAACATTGAAAAATGAAAAATGAAAACAAAAAATTAAAAATTAAAATTGAAAAATGGAAAATTAAAAGTTAAAATTTAAAAATGAAAAATGAAAAATTAAAAATGAAAAATGAAAAACGGAAAATGAAGAATGAAAAACTGACAATGAAAAATAAAAAATTAAAATTCAAAAATGAAAAATAAAAATTGAAGAATGAAATATGAAAAATGAAAAATTAAAATTGAAAAAAGGAAAATGAAGAATGAAGAATGAAGCATGAAGAATGAAGAATGAAGAATGAAGAATGAAGAATGAAGAATGAAGAATGAAGAATGAAGAATGAAGAATGAAGAATGAAGAATGAAGAATGAAGAATGAAGAATGAAGAATGAAGAATGAAGAATGAAGAATGAAGAATGAAGAATGAAGAATGAAGAATGAAGAATGAAGAATGAAGAATGAAGAATGAAGAATGAAGAATGAAGAATGAAGAATGAAGAATGAAGAATGAAGAATGAAGAATGAAGAATGAAGAATGAAGAATGAAGAATGAAGAATGAAGAATGAAGAATGAAGAATGAAGAATGAAGAATGAAGAATGAAGAATGAAGAATGAAGAATGAAGAATGAAGAATGAAGAATGAAGAATGAAGAATGAAGAATGAAGAATGAAGAATGAAGAATGAAGAATGAAGAATGAAGAATGAAGAATGAAGAATGAAGAATGAAGAATGAAGAATGAAGAATGAAGAATGAAGAATGAAGAATGAAGAATGAAGAATGAAGAATGAAGAATGAAGAATGAAGAATGAAGAATGAAGAATGAAGAATGAAGAATGAAGAATGAAGAATGAAGAATGAAGAATGAAGAATGAAGAATGAAGAATGAAGAATGAAGAATGAAGAATGAAGAATGAAGAATGAAGAATGAAGAATGAAGAATGAAGAATGAAGAATGAAGAATGAAGAATGAAGAATGAAGAATGAAGAATGAAGAATGAAGAATGAAGAATGAAGAATGAAGAATGAAGAATGAAGAATGAAGAATGAAGAATGAAGAATGAAGAATGAAGAATGAAGAATGAAGAATGAAGAATGAAGAATGAAGAATGAAGAATGAAGAATGAAGAATGAAGAATGAAGAATGAAGAATGAAGAATGAAGAATGAAGAATGAAGAATGAAGAATGAAGAATGAAGAATGAAGAATGAAGAATGAAGAATGAAGAATGAAGAATGAAGAATGAAGAATGAAGAATGAAGAATGAAGAATGAAGAATGAAGAATGAAGAATGAAGAATGAAGAATGAAGAATGAAGAATGAAGAATGAAGAATGAAGAATGAAGAATGAAGAATGAAGAATGAAGAATGAAGAATGAAGAATGAAGAATGAAGAATGAAGAATGAAGAATGAAGAATGAAGAATGAAGAATGAAGAATGAAGAATGAAGAATGAAGAATGAAGAATGAAGAATGAAGAATGAAGAATGAAGAATGAAGAATGAAGAATGAAGAATGAAGAATGAAGAATGAAGAATGAAGAATGAAGAAAGAAGAATGAAGAATGAATAATGAATAATGAAGAATGAAGAATGAAGAATGAAGAATGAAGAATGAAGAATGAAGAATGAAGAATGAAGAATGAAGAATGAATAATGAAGAATGAAGAATGAAGAATGAAGAATGAAGAATGAAGAATGAAGAATGAAGAATGAAGAATGAAGAATGAAGAATGAATAATGAAGAATGAAGAATGAAGAAGGAAGAATGAAGAATGAAGAATGAATAATGAAGAATGAAGAATGAAGAATGAAGAATGAAGAATAAAGAATGAAGAATGAAGAATGAAGAATGAAGAATGAAGAATGAAGAATGAAGAATGAAGAATGAAGAATGAAGAATGAAGAATGAAGAATGAAGAATGAAGAATGAAGAATGAAGAATGAAGAATGAAGAATGAAGAATGAAGAATGAAGAATGAAGAATGAAGAATGAAGAATGAAGAATGAAGAATGAAGAATGAAGAATGAAGAATGAAGAATGAAGAATGAAGAATGAAGAATGAAGAATGAAGAATGAAGAATGAAGAATGAAGAATGAAGAATGAAGAATGAAGAATGAAGAATGAAGAATGAAGAATGAAGAATGAAGAATGAAGAATGAAGAATGAAGAATGAAGAATGAAGAATGAAGAATGAAGAATGAAGAATGAAGAATGAAGAATGAAGAATGAAGAATGAAGAATGAAGAATGAAGAATGAAGAATGAAGAATGAAGAATGAAGAATGAAGAATGAAGAATGAAGAATGAAGAATGAAGAATGAAGAATGAAGAATGAAGAATGAAGAATGAAGAATGAAGAATGAAGAATGAAGAATGAAGAATGAAGAATGAAGAATGAAGAATGAAGAATGAAGAATGAAGAATGAAGAATGAAGAATGAAGAATGAAGAATGAATAATGAAGAATGAAGAATGAAGAATGAAGAATGAAGAATGAAGAATGAAGAATGAAGAATGAAGAATGAAGAATGAAGAATGAAGAATGAAGAATGAAGAATGAAGAATGAAGAATGAAGAATGAAGAATGAAGAATGAAGAATGAAGAATGAAGAATGAAGAATGAAGAATGAAGAATGAAGAATGAAGAATGAAGAATGAAGAATGAAGAATGAAGAATGAAGAATGAAGAATGAAGAATGAAGAATGAAGAATGAAGAATGAAGAATGAAGAATGAAGAATGAAGAATGAAGAATGAAGAATGAAGAATGAAGAATGAAGAATGAAGAATGAAGAATGAAGAATGAAGAATGAAGAATGAAGAATGAAGAATGAAGAATGAAGAATGAAGAATGAAGAATGAAGAATGAAGAATGAAGAATGAGGAATGAAGAATGAAGAATGAAGAATGAAGAATGAAGAATGAAGAATGAAGAATGAAGAATGAAGAATGAAGAATGAAGAATGAAGAATGAAGAATGAAGAATGAAGAATGAAAAATTAATAATTAACAAGTAAGAAAATTATAGTCGGTCTAGACCGACTATGCGATACCCTATACCATGCGTTTAGAGACCCTATCTCTTAGGCCCAACTAACTGGACATAGAAAATAAGCAAAAACCAAATTTGAGTGGGATTTTTATTAATTTTTTTGGCAGATATGAAAAGTTCATATCGGATGCTATATCTATATAGGGACTTGGTCCAAAAATGGACCGATAGTGATCATGTTTGGTAAAGTCTCTTGTATTTTGCAAAAATATATACAAACAAAATTTGAAAAGAATCAGTGCAATATTTTTGTTTTTTAATAGATTTAAGTGAAGATCGGGAAGCAGCTCTATATGGGATCAAAGGGATCATTTTTGGACTACTCATTAATGGATGTA
This sequence comes from Cordilura impudica, assembly GCA_963682025.1. Taxonomy (NCBI): domain Eukaryota; kingdom Metazoa; phylum Arthropoda; class Insecta; order Diptera; family Scathophagidae; genus Cordilura; species Cordilura impudica. Next base: position 7,005,264 of record OY821520.1, read on the forward strand.
ATAAACGCATACAAACCCAATTTGAGTAAGATCTATATGACAGTTTGGATCTTATGGCAATTTATGTCGATTTCATATGGGTAATTTGTATGGGGGCTAGGTCTGAACATGGACCGATTCTCATCCCATGGCCGATAAAAGCTTATATACCAAATTTCATCAAAATATATTCATATTTGCGACCTGCAGTTTGATTACAAGGTTTACATGGACACACAGACGGACGGACGGACGGACGGACATTGTTAAATCAACTCAGAAAGTGATTCTGATTCGATCGGTATAATTAAAGATGGGTCTAGGTCAACTATTTTTGGTTGTTACAAACAGCAGCACAAAGTCATTATACCCAAACCACATAGTGGTATAGGGTATAAAAATTAAAATTGAAAATTGAAAAATGAAAAATAAAAAACGAAAAATGAAAAATTAACAATGAAAAATGAAAACTGAAAACTGAAAATAAAAAATGAAAATTGAAAATTGAATAATAAAAAATGAAAATTGAAAAATGAAAAATGAAGAATGTAGAATGAAAAACTAACAATGAAAAATGAAAACTAAGAATAAATATTTAAAAATTAAAAATGAATATTGAAAAATAAAAAATTAATAATGAATAATGAAAAATGAATACTTAAAACGAAAAATGAAAATTGAGAAATCAAAAATGAAAATTGAAATATGAAAAATAAAAAATTAAAAAGAAAATTGAAAATTGAAAAATTAAAAATGATGAATGAAAAATTAACAATGAAAAATGAAAACTGAAAAATAAAAATTGAAAAATGAAAAATGAAAATTGAAAAATAAAATATGAATAATGAATAATGAAAATGAATAATTAAAACGAAAAATGAAAATTGAAACATGAAAAATGAGAAATGAAAACTGAAAAACGAAAAATTAAAAATGAAAAATAAATAATGAATAACGAAAAATGGAAAATGAGTAATTAAAACGAAAAATGAATAGAAAAAATTTAAAATTAAAAATTAAATATTACTAGCTGATTCAGATAAAAATATTTTAAAATTTGATTTTTTAATAATTATATCTGTAAATTTTAAACCAAGAATCAGGTGACTTTTTTTTTGAATTATCGTATGACTAAGGTCCCAAAACATTCTTATATGGATCAAACTTTCGGTGTTATAACGCCGGCTGCAAAAATAAAGAATGAATTTCATTGGTGTTCTATGAAGTATTTAGTAGTACTTAGAACTTTTCTACTCTGGTAAGAGAAAAATAATATAATTTTTCAAATAGTAACTAATTCTTTATACAGAAGACACGATCGTTGTTTTTTATAACAAGAAATTATAATAGAAACTGGCTAACAAGAAAATCAATTAACTATAATTGGTATTCGAAATTCAAATTGCAGTACCGACAACAGTTTTAAGGTGGTAGCCGTACCCAATATTGGTTGTTACATTGAGATTAAGATGCAGGTGGAGGGTATCAAAGATTCGGCCCAGCCGAATTTAACACTCTTACTTGATTATGTTATATTTTACAATTTTAACTTCTATCGGGCTTAAAAACATTTACTTGAGTTATTATGAGAACAACAAGAGGTTTTTATATAGCATAAAAATTTAAATTATAATTTAAGCGATTCTTTTCAGATAAAAAATTTTGGATTTATTGTCCTTTAGTAATATGTTCTGAATAAAATAGAACCTTGCATTAATCAATTTAAAAAATTATTATTATATCATATTATAATTGAGTCTTGGTTAAGGATTTGCTTACGATTCCATACGCTGCTTATCATTATCACAATCTCTTAAAACAACGATTTGATTAAACAAAGTCTTTTGTTTAAAATTTGGCTTAAAACTATTCTACTTTAATTTCATTTCAAATAGCTTTTGTGGTTTAACTATTACATTTTCTAGAAAATACTGACTCACCTCAAGAATGGCAAAAAGTTAACAACACCTGAAACGCCAATGAGTTTTAAACCTTCTTCCTGTAATTCTTGAAAATAGCGCCAAGTGACATCATCGCGTGCATATGTAATGCCAAATACCAGATCATTAATAATGTTGCCAAGTGTATGTTGCAATGCGGGTAGAGGATCCACATCATCTAATAAACTCTTAGAATCTTCATGTAGCCACTATAACAACAAAAAACCACAAGAGATCAGTAAAAGCAAAAAGAAAAAAAAACAAAAAGTAAAACCAAAAAAGTATGTAATAGTGGTGGAAAATAAAGGAAAACACATAAATATATAGTTTTTTTTTGTAATGTTAAAGACAAAAACAATATATGCGCTTTTTTGCACTTGAAAAAACGTACATACGAGTAGTATGAAAAGCAAAAGCGAAAACAAAATTGAAAGTAACTGACCAGACAGAGCAGCCGGCACACACAACAACAAGAAAAAGGCAGACAGACAGACATACTGAACGACCAACCAGCCATTGAGCCAGTCATTCAGCCAACAGTTAACAAACAAAGATATAATGGTAACACAGCAACAAACAATTTAGTGTAGAAGAGAATGAATACGAATGAGTAACGACTTCCAAGGAAGGTATCCTAATTGCTAAAATTTTCATTAAGTTTCACTTATCTATCAGTTATTGAGTTAGTTTACTTAATATTATGATTTCGTTGTTAACCAAACTGAACTGTGATATTGTGGTCTGTTGCATTGTTATCCCTGGCATATGTCGCTAACATTAAGACTTAAGAATAAGTCCAACAATTGTAGCATTTCGTTAGATATACTTAGGCTTAAAAAGTGCTTGCACTCCTAACTATTTACTAAAATATACAGGTATATTTTTTTTTCTTATATAATCAAATGATGTACAATTAGTTTTTGGATTGATACGGCGATTCAGCCAATTGCTAGATTTAATATTAATATATTCCAAGGAAATTTAATTATTAAAGAACTTTTACAGACATATGTAACACTTAGATCTTATATAAATCTGATTATGGGAATTGAGAAACTTTCCTTGCTAGCACGTGAAACTGGCATGCATACCAAAGTGGCTTTAATATTTATGTATGTGTTTATATTTAAGTATACAAATACATTCACTTTTACTCGAGCCATTTAAGATAAAATTCTATGGAATTTATTTTTTTTTTTTATTTTGGCAAAAGGCATAGAACGAAAATGGAATTCATTCATGTTTATGACTCAGTCAAAAACATACAAACAGTTCATTCTTCAAGATAAAAAAATACATTAATCATCTTTTTTGTGTTCAAATGCTGGTGATGACGTGGCCGAGGATGGACAATAATTCGCTCAATGTTGTGATTGCTATTTATGTTACCTACCTGTATACATTCCTGAATGCCTTTGGTAATACGTTGTTCTAGGCTGCAGCGAATTTCGCTAAATTTCTTCGACATACCCATTGCCTTAAGCCAATCGATAGTATGACGTCTTTGTTCTTTCCACAAAGGACCTTCAGCACATATTAGTCCTTAAAATGTTTGTTGAGAAAAAGAAAAATTATTTTAAAAAAAAATTAAGAATTTCAAGTTCTCAGCTTAAGTCTTTTGTTTTTTTTTTTTTTTTTTTTGAGGTAGCCCAACATACCGTAGCCACCCATTATGCCATGTGTTACGTAGAGAGGAGCTCGCGCAGTAAATTCTTCACGTCGCAAAAAATCACGCACCAACGCAGCATCGGCCAACACAATCGTATTGATATTTCCCATTTGCAATGAGTAGATGCCACCATATTTATCGGCCAACAGTTGTAATGTTTTGTACGGTGCTTTAATATTCAAAAATGCTAAATAGCCTAGTATGGGTAAACCCAGTGGCCCGGGCGGTCGATGACGCATACGATTTAAATGCAGTACTAGCAAAAATGTGCTAAAGACAGCACATATGCCCAGCACAAGATGCTACAAATATAAAAACGGGAAATGCAAATTTTTAGTAGAAGAGATCAATATTCATCAGGTATACAAAGGGATTTTTGTATTGTATAGAAATGTGTTTACGCAAACGAAGGTCCATGCATAAATGTATTTCAGGTATTTCAATATTTAGAAACAAAAATTCCTAGAAAATTTTAGAAAATTACAAACTGTTTTTTAAAAAACTGTCGAATTAAGAAATAGTAAAAAAATAATCTTTTTAAAAATACTTGTAGTTCAACGATTTTTTCATAATAAAAACTTTAGTAAATAAATATAAACTAGACGCATTTTGAAATTACCAATTAACTTTAAATATAGATGGTCATGTTTTCAAGATAACTTCGTATAGGCAAATACATTAGCGAATCTAATTGGACATATTAATAAACGGAATTTCCATTAAAATATTATTTAAAAAAAAAAAAAACATGAAAACATGAAATATTGAATAATTCTGATGAAACCTATAAAAATATCAGCCACTTTCAACTCAAATGTATGAAAATATGTTTTTCGTGTATGTCTGATGTATATTTTCCAAAAATTTATCAAGAACATTTGATAGAAACAATTATTGTTTCAATTTAAATCTATATAGAGATTACGTTTTAAGGGCCCAATACACTTGTCAAATTCACACATTCAAATTCACAAGCGTTATGGTGGTAGTAGTGAAAATTTGATTGTATCTGTGTCACCGACAAAATCTAAATTTTTTGATTTTCCATCAGGCATCGTCGGTGTGACACATACAAACAAATTTTCACTAATACCACGCAATGCTTG